>PTEX01000031.1:4989093-5040077 GCA_003342815.1 Eudromia elegans | reverse complement strand
CACCAAAATCCTCCCTCTCCAAATTTTAATTGCTTTCACATTTTGTAGGTAAAAAGCTAGGCAGTGCAAGCAGGCAAACAGGGCCCACCCTTTCAAGAYGACTGATTTTAAAAGGATTTTAAACTGAGGGCTTCTTCATCTGTGAARGCTACGATCTGATACATATATCACAAAAAACTAGCTTGTACACAACCCCAAATTCCAGGGCACATAGGTAGCAGGCAGACTACTGAGAAGAAGAGCTGTACTGCAGTTTTGCAAGGCACACGAGCACACATGCAGCATGAGGCAGTCGAGCAGTCACATACGCCCGTGAGGTTACTCATCTCCCCAAAGCATTTTACTGGGTGAAATCTTCTAAGGAAATTTTTAAGCTACCAACCTTTCCCAAGCACTTCCGCTGTGCTGGGAGAACTGCAGTGCGCACAGCCAGTCCTTGCAGGCTTGGATAATAGCAAAATGAAGGCTAAATCTGCTCACTGCAATTCACAGTATAATGAGGGAGTGCTTTCACCTCCCAGCTCTGCAGGTAAAATCTGCACGGTGCGGGAGCATTTTGCCGAGATTAGCTTACCAATTTCACTGCTGTCCTTTTCAAGTTATTATCATTCCACTTATTCCAATATAATCTGTTGACTCTGCCTGTATCCTCATGTGGCTGACCCATCTCGGTTCAGCTTCAGGCTTTTAAGTGGATACTTGTACATGRAGTAGTTGGTACTTAGCAATTTTTCTGCTAATACAAGCAGTGAAGAAAAGCAACTTACTGCCACTCTTCAGTAGGTTCTGTTCCTCTTCTTTCAGCCTGTTCTGCATAAGATGGAGCATGTTGGCTGCTTCCTGTAAGAGGTGAAAACACGCAATCAGAAAAGCTGCCACATGGCCCGGTTGAGTGGCTCTTTGGACGATCCTACAGCAGTTAAGGACACTCACAGTCAGAAGGAGAATGGAAAATTTTAGCCTTGAAAATGTCTTAGAAAAAAAACATCCTAATTGAAGCATGGGAGCTTCTACCTACTTTGCCCAAAAGGTCAGGATGTAGAGAATATACCCAGAAAATCCACCATATGTTCCCAGTGGCTGAAAAACCTCACTCATCACACTGAAAATGGGTTCATTTGTCTTCATCCCACAGAGAATTACTGCGATTAGAGAACGAAGAGGATTTTCTGTGGAAATCTGCTTTTGGTAACTGTTTTCAACTCCATTAAACTCCAGAAGCAGCTCGTGAAATGACTGTCACCTCATAATGTATACAAAACAGTATAAATTCACACATTTCCAGACATGCAAACAAAAGGGGCAGAAAAAGCTTAGTTATTGAGCATTAGAGGTATAGCCAAAATTAAAGGAAATCAAAACAATACTCAGACCATTCAAACAGATTCCAATTTCAAAGACATCTATAGAAAATTATAAAGTCTAAGGCTGGCAGAGATGCRTCTCTTAGGAAAGGCACAGAAACAACAGTATTATTTTATATTTAGAATTCGATGAAAAGCTTGGAGGGAAGAATCAAGGCTGACTGTAGCAGGGACAATGACAGTTAAGACAGACATTTCCATTCCAGCATAATAGAGCAGGGAGAAAACAAGCCTCCCTCTATAAACTGTAACAGATGAGAGCAATTTTGGTCTTCTAGGATGCAGGCATTTGCACAGCATCAAGGACAAGGAGACTAAAGGAATTATTTGAGTACTAAGTACCCTAAGGCAATTCTAGAAGGCATTGCACTGAGTTCAAAAATACCTTCACTCACTTAGGACTAAAATCTACCCAAGATACTAAGAGACTGAATTTTAGGGTATAGTGTTCACTATTGCAGGAACAGCATCAGACAGCGAAACAGGTTTTAACGACAGCAAGTTTAAATTAGGACAATGTTAATGGTTAAAAGCAGACTAGAAGTGATAGAGTAGATGAAATAAAAATGCATACAATAAGATTAAGATAGAACCTATGAAAGTAAGCATATAGCAAAAATTGATTGAAAAATTTAATCACAGATTTGCTCTAAGTACTCTTGATTATCAGTCTCTCCTACAATTCCATCCAAGCAAGACAATTAGATAGGGACACTAAATAAATGTGAATTAAATTTAAGATTTTTCYGAGCCTTTGATTTGCTAGGCAGAACCACACACAACCAGCAAGATAACGAAGAAGTATACAATTAAAAATTATTTTTAAAAGAGTTACTCTGACTAGCTAACAAGGGTGTCTAATCTATATATTATCTCCACAATTTTTTGCAGAAGAATTCTTGTTGGGGAACATGTGCCTGTTCCCAGATCAGATCTAAAACCTGAGGTCAGTGAAGATGATGACAAAATCGCAACAATTTCATCAGTTAAGGAAAAAAGAAAAACACACGCACACATACACACACACATATATATATTTCTAACCAGCTAAGTCAGTGATAGCTTCAGATACTTCCCTTTTTCCCCACCACTTTCAATGACTGTAATCATATGTCTSTATTTCTGGCCTGACTGGATTTCTTCCCACCTTCACTGCAGATACAATTYCTCAGACTATAAATCATCTTGTCAGAAATTATATCACATGTGTGTACTGAATAGCCCATGCTAATCAGAGATGCTTTTCAGCTGGCCACTTTTACATGACCCAGTGTTTTTGAAATGTGAACATCTAAGATGATGATGACTCTAATAGCACAGGTGCTTTTTCAACCCATTAAGTAACACGGTATAAAGGACATAAGCAGAACAGTACTTGGGACAGGCCACTGGGCACGTCTGCTGGGCATGGTGACAGCTCCATGTGACAAAAGATGTGCCCTTGTCTCCACAAAGCACCAGTGAGGAATGAACTGGATGCCTCAAGAGGCACCAGGGCAGGAGCCAGCACTCCAGCTCTCTGCTCCATCCATCCAACTTCCTTACCCTGAGAGTTGACTTTACTCAAGTGGTGGCATCAGCTGTGGCCACATAGCAGCAAGTTAACACAACTAACACAGTGACAATCAGCACAAAACCAGAGCTGGTTGACTTCTTTGTTCAAATGCTAACATTTCTTTTTCTTCCCMTCTATTTCTTCTGTTCACAGCTCAGACATCCTCCAAACCTCAGAACTCTCTCTAGACATCTCTATATGTACACCTTTTCCTCTTAGTACGAAAAAGCAATGTTTTCTTCTATTTTTTCCAGTGATTTGCTAGAGAATATTGGAGTACTGCTCTGTGCTATACTTAAAATGAAGTCATTTGAAGACAGATTGAAATGCTTCCTCTTCACATTGCCTATTAATCTCAGCAGCCGTTTCTTGCTTTGTTATAGAACAAAGCAACTGAGATTAGCTCTTACTATGTGCACACAAAGGCATTTTTTTCTTTCATAATAGAGTGTCGCCACTCATTCAGCAAGGGTSAGATACAAGGACTAGGAGAAATTGCGTGGTGCCTGAACGGAGATTGTGACTGTATTCTTAATAAGTGGAAGGCTGCTTAGGTACACAGCAATGTCTGTGAAAACAGTATTAAGGCTACAGAGTTAAAGTATACGATAGCATGAGATGCCAACTTACCAGAGCTGCCTTCTGAGAACCAAAGGCAACACTTAGTATGTTGCTGCATTACTTTTTAAAATTTGTCCTTTTATTCAGGCACATGTTTTCTTTTCTTCAACCTGCACTGCTTGACTAAAAGTTTGACTAAAAGTGACTGTATTACTATAGGGCATCCTCAGAGTGGATGGGCACACACTGAACGAATTGGAAAATCATCATCCCCTATTATAAAACCATCTGCCTCCTCTCTATTTTCATTATTCTCATCTTCTCCCTCACTTTCATGTCCTAAAGTAGTCAGCTGCTCTCATCATTAATACTCATTTAGACTAATCATTTGCATTGAACACCATGGAAAGCACACTTAGAGTATTTTATAGACTCAAATGACACTCAGCAGAAATTCACTAACTGTTATCACAACATTGTCACCATCTGCTATGGTGGAAAGGAAGAAAAATTTGTTTCTGTTGTAGTAACATTATTCTAAATTATGATTTTGCTTCCTTGTCTGTTCAGAGAAAATCTTACCTTGAAATTCTTCCTTCCTTCCCAACTAGCCATTGCATCTATCTAGAATCAAATTCTTAAAACAAAACAAAAAAACAGGAAAGTGCATGATGCCTTACAATGTATGTGACTTTTGCACTTTTTAAGTTTATTCTTTTTCCATCTTAAATCTCAATTGTCTTCTGCTTTTCTCCTTGTTCTGGTAAAAGCAGTGTTTGTTGACAAATACTGTACTGCAAGCACTTCAATAAATAGGACAGAAGGCATTTATTCSTTGAAGTTTAGAGAATAATACTTACCCAAGGAAAGCATCGAGTCCAATTTCATACTGAAAGGAGGCTCTGCAGAAGCAGAAGGACTAAGTAGTGGGTTATGTCACTTAGTTCACAGTGAACCGATGCTACAAAATACAGTGTCCTGCTCTGAGAAATTCTGGCCAAGAACTACAGCAATCACATTTATGGAAACAAAGAGTTAGATCTGTTAGATCTCTACCGAAAGGCAAAAAACACACAAAAAAAAGTTGAAAATTTCTTGAAAGTTTTACCTTTTCAAGAAAATATACAATAAAYTCAGCTTCACTTAGGAAATTATGAAATCTAGGGAAAAATGCCTAGAAATAACCTGATGCAAATAAAAACTACCATAGGAAAAGAGTCTTAGAATTACTTTGTTCCATGCAAAGTTCTTTGGAAAGTAAGCTGCTGTTACAGATCTGTGAGATGGGCCTTTTCACAGTGTCACATGAGAAGTAAAAGCCAAAAGGAGGAAAAGATGTAGCTTATATCCTGGTGCTAACCTAACATAGCAGCCTTAACAGCATCTACTTTGAGATGCATGAAATCAGCCAGCGAAACTTTGAAAAAGGAATCCCTCTAAAAAAATAATGGTTAAGAACAACAAAAATAATGACCCCGTAAAATCCCTCAAGACTTTGCTGAAGCTACAAAACCAAGAATTGATGGGAAGCTTACAGGCTTGGATTTCCCCTTTTGGTTTTCATTATAGAATCAGTATGCTCTAGATCCAGTAAAACTGGTCGAAGACAAAGGCCTGCAAAGGATAGAAGAAAGATTCCCAAGTCTAAGGAGCAGAATCCTCTACACTGGCAGGATTTACATGACCATCTACAGCAGAGTCTAGTACAAGAGAGACAGAAGGACRGAGAAGGAACTAACAGACTGCAGCAAGAGGAGTTAAGATCACAAACTTTTAAAYCCTGCCTCAGCATCAGATGATAGAATCAAAATAGGACTAGGTGGTGGGGGTAGGAAGCAGCAGACTAACATTTTCTGCCCAGAGCTTACAGTGTTTTTATACAAGGTTCAAGTCAGCATTGCCACTCAGGAATCTACTATTGCCTAAACTAAAGTGACAAAGGAGGGACTTCATTCTCCAAGTCAAATGTATCCATCATTAGATAATATGTAAATATACCATAATGACAACTCCTCTCTTTACTTTTCTTATTCACTTTTGCAGAAGATATGAATTATAATGACTCAATAACACTTAATTGAGCGTTCCCTTCATGTACTGCATTTTTTCTATTAGTTTACAAACTATATTGGTTTGATGTGTGAAATTTATTTGAATAATATGCAATTTTGCTATATAAACCTGAGGTCAGTTTGCTCTGTCTGAGGAAATTATCACCAAATTAATTCTAATTGGAAGTTAGTAGTCACAGCTGTGCCTTGGTCTCCATCATAAAGCTGTCACTGTCACATCACTGCTTGAATCTAACGTCAGAATTATCCTTTCCCTATGTCACACATAGGGCAAACTATTAAGTGTTCCCAAGAGAGTTGAGAGTATTCGCTCCTTTCAAGTATACTGGTCATTCTATTAAAGTGTAGTTGTTCTTGGGGAACTTGATGATTCCAAGAATTGGCAATGGAATCTGTTGTCTTTCATCTTCAGATCAATTAGCTTGAATACAGCCCCTGTTCATTTTAACAAAGAATTCTCTTCTCCAGCTGGCTGACACACTTCACTTTATTTCTTATTTCCCACCAATCAAGTCCTAAATTAACAGGCATCCTTCTCTCTAACAAAGCTCCTGCAATGCAATTAGAGACCCGGATTTAAGACTTTCTCCAGCTTGAAAAATTGTGTACCCCCAGTACCCACTTTCCAGAGAGGGACCTGGATATCTGGCAGGACGACCAGCATACATCTCAGCCCCCTCACCACTATCTCAACCTCAGAATCAGTTTTAAAAGATTCCTGCCTCTTCTGGAGCTTTCATACGAAGAAGAAACGGAGTGTATGGCACAGGAGTGGGGCAGGTTTTTGTTCCAATGGAGTCAATACATGCAGCAGCAGCTCCTTTTCTGAATCGCTCTTTGCAGGCTCCGCCAACTTACCTCTCCCATCTCCTCCTGTGTGATCATCACATCTCAGCCCAGCAACATGCTGTGCCCACTGTCCCAAGCTCCATTGTCCCTACTCACTCTCTGGGCACTCCTTTCCTCTTCCATTTTTCCCCCCTCCACATTTCTCCCTTATGGCATTTGTGTGTCTCAGCCCACCAAGCTTGTCAAATACGCATCCCAGAAGAATACAATAGATGCAATCAACAACCAAAACGCCTATGCTTTCTTTTAATGCTGATATTCTATATAATTTAGCTACCCTGAACCAAAAGTGCTCTCCTGGTACCCGTAAAAATGTAACCAAGCAGTTATAAATAAATGGGTATTAGGTGGAAGTTTGAATAGCCATAAAGCAAATGCTCTTCGTATTAATCTTCTCTCCACCTATTCTAGTAACAACACATTGCAATGGGAATTTCTAGGTTTAAATAAAGGAGTATCTTGGAGTGAAGCAGCACTTGAACACTCTGGTTTGTACATATACAAAATAAAGCCTCTGCTCCAGGTATGAAGCTCTAATGAGAAAAATGAGGTTAACGAAGGGGAAGGGGATACTTGGTGTGCAGGATAGGAACTGCAAACAGAAAGTCACAGTATACTCTGGCTTTTCCTTACCTTTTTTAAATTCATGATGGACTGCTTACAAATACCAAAACCAGAGTGATGAAAAGAGAAATATTTTAAGCAGTCTGAAGCCAAAGATAAGGACCAACTGGCTATATGAGCACCCTCACTTGTACGTCCCTCAAGTGTACTTAGTATCAGTGGAAAAGTAGTGGAGAATTCAAAATATCATCATAAAAGCTATTTTAACAGGATGTTTGATGTTGTCGTAGAAGGTAGCTGAACGAGAAGAAAGTACTTTTGGGATGTTCTCTGAAAAGTGCAAGAGAAAAATAGCAAAGAGAAAAGGCATCAAGTGGTAAAACATACTGCTGAGTTACTCTAGCATTATGCAAGCTAGTTTCAGAAATATCTTTTTGAATTGTACTATCTGTGCTGTCCATTAAAGTACAGACATTCATTATAGTTCACAGAAAGATTAAGCCTCGAAGGTTAAAAAGCCCTGAAATTTTGATTTTTTGATTTAAGTTCTAACAGCTTTAACACCCACATCTAAGAAACAACTTCATTTTAAAAATAAAATAAAAACTAACAAAATGTAATTTTCTACTATGTAAAAATAGTCTGTAAATACAAATCTTTGAGAACTGGCACATACAAACCCCTGCAAGCACAGAGAAATGCAAAGGCAGATCCCAGGAACAGCAAGAGAACAAGAACAAGAGAACAGCAACAGAATAAAAGAGGTGACTGGAAAAGGGAGAAAAAAAGCTATGGAAAAAAGGCTATGGAAACTGCAAAGGCAAAATATCCTCACTTAAATTGCTTAGATCTAATAGGTGCACATCAGTCTGTCACCATATGTGAAAAATTCCACTGACAGAAGAGTTTACATGGGTTCTTCTGACATGTCCATATATCAGAGTTGAGTAACAGATACATAGTTTTGTATTTTTCATTCATTTCAAAGGGCTTTCACAGCAAATAGGCAAGTACTTTGCAGGTAGCAGTTTCACCATCAAGTAGCTATTCAATTCTTGCAGCTCATTCAGTTGAGTCTCGAGGCCAAGCTTTTAAGTTCTTTTTAACTCTCATGGATATTTCTCAGTCCAGTGCCCAGCAGGAGACCACTGTCAATTGCTTTCCAAATATTACTCACTTATTACAGATAGTACATGGCAAAAGGAACAGGAAGCTCAAAACCACTACAAAATGAGCTAGAGAGTCTCTCTGTACAACTGTACACCTATGAAATAAAACAGCAAACAACATCAACAAAAAAGTCAAGCAACAAGGACTGTGGGGTTTGGAAAGGCTGCAGTGCTTCATCTGCTCAAAGTCACTTAATTAAAATTGTGTACTTGGGTACAATCTTTAAATCACTTTTCTAATTAGGAAATGCACTCTGGCCAATGTCATTAGCTGTGCAACGTAAGCATTGCACCCGAAACAGCTTCGAGTGCAAGTGCACTAGAGATTAGTCTCATTATTCTGCAATAGTATCCTGATCAGAGCAAATATTAATCCTAAAAACATACATCTAGTTAAGAAAAGGGGTCCAAGAATCAGTCCCTGCTACTGAGTGTTACACAGGGTGCTGGATTAATCTAATCAGAGCAAAGTTCCTTTTCCTAGGAAGCTATTTAACAAAATACACAGAGATGATAATAGAATTGACTCTCATTTCTCCCACAAAAGGTAATTAAGATTTGTTTGGTGGAACAAAAGATAAATCAGGACTGAAAAAAATTAACGTAATTTTTAGTAATTTTGACAGTTGGAGAAAGTGGGTATTGTTATAGACCAAATGCAATTATCCGAGCCATCTTCCCCTCTTGTTGATTCTAAAAAGGTAAAGGGATGATAAAGCTCAGAACAGGCACCATCAGTTTCAACCTCTCCATGTGCAATTGTGCTCATTTTGGAGCGAACTGCTTTTTTCAAGCACAGAATAAACTGCCCTCAATTTTACTTCAGCAAGAAATAGCCACAGGTGATGAGATACTACTTGGAATGCAGATCGAAACCGATGCAAGAAGTGAGAGATGCGTTAGTGTTTCAGGATGGCAGGAAAATAATCTGAAATGGATTAAACATTGCCTATCTTTTTTAATTAAAACAAAGAAAGAGACATACAACCTCCCTCATTTCCTATGTTTTGAAAATAGGACGTACCAGTGAGTCTCTAAGTTCAACTTTAGTTCAGCCTTAGATTCTTCATCCTCTTTCATTTGCTGAATTTTGGAGCTAGGCTTTGAGCACCGACATTTCATGATTTCACCGACTTCAAATAACGCTTTGGACTCCAGGACATATGAAAAGCTGCCTGCAAAATAGACATGGCTGCTTCTTCCACCTAAAAAGTCTTTACAGACAAGTAGTCATGGCTACTTGAAGAACTGTACTGCTCCCCATGAAAAGACTGTCAGTATCTCATCCTTTAAATACTCTACTAATATTTTTAGACACTCAAGATTTTTCCCATCTTGATCCCTATAGTTCTTTAACTTGACCCAGAGAACAACTATTAGATGTAACCCTCTCCTGAAGATCCCTTTAAAGTCACACAGCGCCACTGAACTACTGCTGAATCCACACACAAAAATACAGGATGGTCGGGACACAAGAAATTGCTGAAAGTGGCATTCCCATCAACTACTCCCTAGTGAAAACACTTAAAAGGCTCTGATACATAGGAAATGAAATAACCTCTAGATCTCTTCTGGGTTAAATTCAAACTACAGAACTAGATTTCATGCTGCTTTAAGTCAACATTGCGTATTCTGCAGAAACTTTAAGCACAGTCACCTTGATCACTGGAGTACCATAGTTAGAGATACAGTAAGGAGATACTCCAAAATCAGACGACCTAACAGCCATTCAGCATAAGTCACATCTCAGTTAAAGATCTGCCCCAGTTCTGATCCCTGGTAACACACACTGTATGTGGTAAGTGACTGCAGCAAGTGGCAGAAACATGCCTTTATGGTCACAAGATTTTATACTCCTTAATTCTGCATGATGCTAAACCACGATAAATTAAAAGGTAAAGTATATAGCCATATTCTTTAGGTGTCTGACAGAGACAAGGGAAAAAAAAATAAAAAGGATTCTCCTTATTCTAAGCACAGGTGCATTCTTGAATGGCAAAGGTTTTTCTGAAAGGCTTCCCCCCCCCCCTTTTTTTTAGGCAAAGTTACAGACAAGAACAATGTAAAAAAGATGACATGAAAATACAAAACTGACTACAGATTAAAAATACATGAAGTAGCGTTCATAGAAATAGTGCTTACATAGAAGGATGTTAATGGGAAATTGTTTCCATGATTAAAAAGTTGTCAAACGTCTGGGTGGACTTTTCAATCTTACATTAGTTTTTCAAAACCCTTTTAAAATACAGGGTACATTGTCCCTCAAGCAAACAATGAAGCAAAATACTTAGCCTTCTTGCCGGAATACAGCATGCCTTTCCTAGGTCAGAAAGAGGACACAAACCATCCCTGTCTTCCCCATGTCTGCAGAGCTGACTGAAGTCTGGCTACAAACCCCTGCCCATCCTGTTGCGCATCTTAGACAGCACTCAACGTGGGAGGCTTCTTGGAGCAATCAGTTCTACGGAATGACAAGGTTTTCAAAAAATACATCATCTCACCGATACAAGATATGCCGTTTGCAGGAGCAGAGCAACTACAAAACTTACTTTATCTTCAGCATAAACACAGGTCAAAACATTCACTATAACTAAACAGATGATGTTAAAGGAGGAGGGTAAACACCTATTTTTTTTTTTCTTCCCATCAATAGGCTCATATAGACATAGGAAAAGCAAAATATGCATTTATAGAATGGATACAAGGAACATTATTCCAAGCGCTCCTGATACTTCTGCCAAGAACAAGCTCTGCGCACAAAACAAAATACAATTGTCATATACAATAAAGGAAGATCCAGAGAAAGGAAACCCTGGTTAACTTAAGGCATAGAACACACACTAGTTAATAATAAAAGTCCAAGGAAATATCATTCACCAAAACATCCATTTAAAATGAAGAACAGGGTATGTATGGGGTAATAACTCTAAGGAAGATGAAAAACCAGTAGTATCAATAAAACACAAAGGTACAGAAAGCTGAGAGGAAGGTTGCCTGAATGTACTGCAGGTCCAATAAACACCCAAAGGAAAGGAGGGAGCAAGAGAGACAGAGATGAAGATTATCCAGCAAGATAGAAAAGAAATAGATTATCGCACTGAATTGATACAATTCAACAAGTCAACAGAAAACAGAATTTCTGCCAAAGAAGAGTGAAGCTTGAGTTGGAGAGGATTTCAGCATATCTGATCTTTTCATTGATACTCTTTGCTATGTTTTCACAGGAAAAGGTAATCTGAGGAAACTGAAGAACCTTGTGCTAAGAAACTCACACATCAGTTGTCACGAGGTGATAAAAAAAGCCATTAGATAACTCTTAGCATATACACAGTGTGTGGCCCTTGAAGATTAAAAGTGTTGAAAACATCCTTTGGGAAAAGACACAGGGATACAGAATGAAACAGGGAAAGTTAGAAACAGGAAAAAGGGTTTTCAAAGCCCAGTATGTTAGATTTGTCTGAGAGCAGTCAAACTAAAACTGCATGGCAGAAAATGGTCACACAGAGTTGGATCCTCAATTAGTAACATGTTGCTTTAGTAAAGGGGGTGCTAGAAAATTTTTCTTTACAAGGTGAAAGCCACAGTGTATGTACTAGAAGCTGGAAGTAGATGCATCTAAACTACAGTGTCACTGGGGACTTCTAAGCTGTCTTACCTCAAACATCTCTTGCTCTGTTCTACGATGATCGTCTAGGAGTTGCTCCATATAGGACAGATTATGGAATTTTTCTAGGTAAGAGCTATATTGTTTCTGCAGTTCCTCCTCAATCTTCTCATATTCATCCATAAACGCAGGACTAGAGAGAACAAGGATAAAGTGCTCAGAGAGATACTGACCTGCAGACACTGAATTCTGAAATTCATTTTTTTTTTTTAAAGTTGCCTTTCCACATCTGCTAAACCAAAATAAAGTTTCCTTTTAGACTAAGGATTCTATACTACTTCAGACTTTAAAAGCATTAGACAAGAAGTATTAATATATCCTGCAAAAATTATTCACAGTGAGAAGGGTAACTGATCATCTGCTACCAAGCTCTTTCAGACAGGCAGAGTGGCAGCATTTCAGCAGACAAATCTAAAGAGAAATCTATCATTTTGCTACTCTATGCCTTGAAGAATTAGTTTGCAGTATGGCTTGTAATTCACCTTATCTGGATATTTATTTTTGCAACAGAACTGTGCTGTAAAACCAGACTTGACAGCAATAAGTTATGATGTTCCCTGCCACAAAACCAACTAAAGAACACTGCTGCTGAATTATGCTTCACACCTATGCAATACACTTCTCCCAAAGTGTTACTAACAAAAACACATTTGAATTAATTCAAAGACATTCTTTCCACTGTTCATTTTTCTAATATTTCTATTATTTTTTCCTCGTCTACAAGATAATTTTGAGACTTCTTACAACATAAGGACACTAGTTAACTAGGAGCATGAAATTGGCTCCAGTTGTGCTTCTGAACATCTTCATTTTATGTTCGACTGCATTCACTGCCTAGAGGAACTGATCCCAACACATGATGCTTAATGTCTTTCTCTTACTAAAGTTGGGAATGCTTGAAACCTCCAGTAACAAGGGCACAGTTGTACCATTCAGTTGTCATTTTCAGGTATCTGATACCGTTCACATTTAAATAAAAAGAAGAGCCAGGCCTCCTACCTGATTATTAGGTACAGGTCAAGCAATGATTAATAGAAAACTCCAAACAATACTCTGGCCTCCTTAACACTATATTGCTGATTTCAAATATACAATAACTGAAAAATGAACAATTGCAATCCACACTGGGCATCTGTAGAGAAGAAAATCTCACTTGCACAGGCCATCAACTCTGACTCATTACAGACTTTGCTTTTCACTGTGGTAAGCATTAAGAATGTACAGTAGTCTTAATATTAATTTATGTTAACAATCATTCATGCATTAGATGATTAGTTCATAACATTTACCGAACACTTTGCAGAGTCTGTAGCCTCTTCTGGCTTATTTCCAGTTCCAATTTCCGTTTCTCAATCCTGGCTTCCAGATTAGCTTCATCCAAAGCCACATTATTCAACATGTCCTTAGTCTTTTGGACTTGTTCCTATGAGAAAAGAGCAGTGAACCATGGCTTAAACTGGAGTAATTAGAACCATCTTTCAGATGCTGGACCAGATTCCACATTATCTCACATCCTAGGCAATCAATCAACTTCAGAACAATCAGCTAGATCATAAATTGAGCTCAGGTGACTAAATTTTTTTTTTTTTTTTTTAATGACTAAAAATGCTCTTTGGGACATGGCTAACACCCCAGCTAGACCTCTGGTTTGACCTGGACGGTTCTTTGGTAGGTGTTTACACACTGGCCACTTTAAAGAGTATCAAAATCATTAGATAGCAGTAGTGTTTAAGATTTGTCCTGCACTCTCCAACAAGAGTGCATACTAACCTGACCTTGTTTCCTGCCACCCAGCCTTGCACTGGCTTTCTCAGGCAAGCTCAGAGTTCTGGTGAACAGTTCCTCTGTTACAACCATCTATAGGACAGTGGACTGGAAACAGGCTCCCCTTTCTGCTTTCTGGGCCACAGGATTCCTCTCCCTGTTCTCAGCAGAGGTCCAGGGAGAACTTTTAACTTCAAAACGGTTAATGTATCCTAAAAGATGGATAGGTCAGGGTCTCTTTAGGAGGTAAGAGAGCTTAGAGGTTAGCACAGAGGCAGAGAGACCTGGCAGTTCACACCTTCTAAAAGCTCCCAGGCCTTCCATCCAGAAGGCTTAGTAATATTAATATCTCTATCTAATAGATATCTAATTTTTAATATCTATTTTTATATTTATATATTTATTTATATATATAAATATATATTTTTATATATAAAATGATTTTTATATAAAATATTTATATTTTTTTATATATATATATATATATATATATATATAAAAAAACATAAGACAGACAACTATCATCCATCACTACAGAGCATCTTGCCTTGCTGCAGGTTGAATTCAAATGGCATAAATACAGCCAAAGGGCCTTGTACCACCACTGTCACGCATGGCAGTAGACCTGTCATTAAAATGCCAACATAATAACAGGAAATGCTAGCTATATTATGAGAGAATTCAAGTACTATTTATAGTGGGAAGCTAACATATCTGGAAAATACAGCTATCTCCACAGCACATAGAGCAAGACAACCCAGCTACAAGTCAGCTTCTCGACAACCTCCCATCTCTCACTGTGTATTTCCCAATGTCTGCAAATGCAAAGTGTCAGACTGCTTTAAAAAAAAGGCACAGTAAAAAATTCTGCCCACAATACCTTGCTCTACAGTAAGAATAGAAAGGAAATAAGGCCCAGAAGAAAACCTGACAAGACGCACAAAGACATCTTTCAAGGCACAAATGCTTACACAAGCACAGATGAGAGTGCCCTGGTACTATCTTAGTGATTTTTTTTTTTTTTTTTTAAGGTTTCTATCAACAGTATCCTTCTTCCCGACAAAAACCACTTTTAAAGAACTTATTCTGTTCTATATCTTTGTCCTCTTCTAAGTTCTGCTGTATCCATCTTTTCAGAAACTAGTAAGCATCCCCATTATTACAACAGACGTTGCTGGAATCGGAAGCAGAACTATTCCAGCTTCTTAAAACAAGTTGGGTCTCTTAAATGTGCTTGTGCTCTAGCAACTGTGAGCATTTCGAGCACAAACACTTGCTTGCTAAAATTCCAGCACTAACTGTTATTTGCAGTGCAGCTAAAGCAGGTCATTTCATTAACTAATCTAGAACTAAACCAGCTGAGCTGTGTGTTATTGATATTTCCCAAGAAACCAATTGCTCTAATATGCTGATGTTAGTTTATTAGCGCTACTGCCCAGAATATCAATGCACATTAACAACATATGGAACCCATATAGACTGCAAGTCATAACAGAAATGTAAAGAAAGATCACCTGGAGTATCTATTGATTAGGCATTGGCTATTTAAATCTGGAACTCTGTTCCATGTAATTATGCAATTGGACTGGATACAGTTTGCAGTTAAATAATTTAAATTATTTAATGGTGACTTAATTAGCCTCCATATTTGCACAACAGCTGTCAGGGCAGCTAATGGTTCAGATATAGAAGCCAAGCACTGGAGCAAGGACAATGTTTCCAACACTAGAACAGACCAAGGGACCTCTGGAACTAAAACTAAATACTCATGCACCAACACTGCACTAAATGAGCACACTGAGCACATCTGGAGACTGTGTCCAGTTCTGGGCTCCTCAGGACAAGAGGTATGTGGAGCCCAGCACAGGGCTACAAGGATGAGCAGGGGCATGGAACATCTGCCCTATGAGGAATGGTGGAGAGAGCTGGGCCTATTCAGCCTGAAGAAGAGATGGCTGAGAGGGGAACTGGTCAGGGTCCCTAAGTACCTCAAAGGAGGGAGTGAGGAGGTTGGAGCCAGCCTCTTTTCAGTGGAGGCCAGCAACAGAACCAGAAGAAACAGTCACAAACTGGAGCATCAAGACAGGAACTTAGGGACAAATTTCTTGACGTTGGAGGTGACAGAACCCTGGAAAAGGCTGCCCTGAGAGGTTGTGGAGTCTCCTTCTCCGGAGATCATCAAAACCCACCTGCATGTCATCCTATGCCGCATGCAGGTGACCCTGTGTGTGCAAGGGTCGGACTAGATGATCTCTGGAGGCCCCTTCCAACCTTAAGGATTCTATGATTCTATGACAGCAGATTTGGTCATAAAACATTCTTCTAGGGCCTGCTACTAACATGCTTTTTTTTGATCCTTTCTGCTGCAGGCTGTGATTTCTGGCTGGCAGCTCAGAATCATCACTGTGCAGACACTTCTCACTCTAACAACAGCTATTAATTTCGACTAACGAGTTCATCCTCTCTGAACACAATACTTTTCCTAAGGAAACCAAAAGGAACTCAAATTACTGCATTCATTATTGTGGCAGAACGAGTCACCACAGATGTAACACCACCCTGATCAACCTGTGTTTGCACTTTGATGTTACCTAAACACCAAAAGTAGCATTACCCAAAGTTCAACACATCCTGTTAACTAACCAGGTGCAGCACTGCTTGGTGCAGTGCTTTGAAGGTGATGTGTGCTGTGCCACGCTCAAGCCTAGACCACCACTAAAACAAACTCTTGCAGGAGAGGAATAGAAGTTTTGCAAATAAGTAGTAATTTATTTACCAGAATATTGTCGATGGCAATTTTCATCATCTTCTCAGCCTCATTTATCTCCAAAGGTCTGGCAATAGATTCTGTTCTGGCTTCCTATGAAATAAAAATACATTGATACATTCGAACACTATACAAGGCAATTAATATTTGCTGAATAGAGGGTGTTCAAGTAAATCCAATATGACCAGCTGCATAACAAACAGAATAGGACAATATGTAAACACCACAGTTCATACGATTTAAATAGGAAATTAGAAAAACTTGGTTAAGGCATGCTAGCATTAACATCGCATGTTGGAGTCTGAAGTATATTAATTTTTTTAGGAGCTTAGTTCATTAAGTTAGAGTTTAGCTGGCTGAGTCTGAGGTCAGCTCCACCACTGGTAAGAGCCGCTGTGCAAAAACCTAAAAGCAAGGGCCTGCCCAGGCTGCCTCTGCAAAGCCGACTCTGTACCCCAGCTCAGCTGCTTGGCTTGACCTCAGCCCTCCTGCAACCCTTCAGACTTGCTGGACTTTGTCTCATCCTGACCACTGCCTCCAGCCCTGATGCTGACCAGGACTGCTCACTACATGTCCTGACTCCTTGTTAGGGAGGTCACTGGCTCATGCTTCCCTGGTTACTGGCTCAGCTCCCTGCTTATCCTCCTCTTCAGGACAGCCAGTCCTTGTTGCTCCCTGACAGTAAGCACTTAAGAAACCACACCCCCCCCCAAAAAAGTGCTATTGCTGTAAACTGCAAGTATTCTTGAATGCTTATTTTTAGGAAGTACTTATTGTTAACACAGAGGAAACCACAGTGGTCACTGCACTGAAGAAGAGATGCTGTATGACACAGATGTTAATATCTTTACAACATAACCCAAGGAAGCAATAGGGCAGATGGATGAGCTCTGGGTCACAAACATACAGAACAACAAGCAACACAAAACACATCTGACCTAGCCAGGCAGTTGCCACAATTAGCAGGTGCCTCCTGTACCCATATGAAAATTAGATAATCCAGATGTATTGGTATTTTTTGACTCTTATTATCAAACAGCTTGAATTCGCACTCCTCATCAAAACAGTGCTCCTTGTTCAGATCTGAAAGGGTGGAGAATCCTCTCTCAGCCTCAACAGCTTTTGCAGAGACGGAATGAGGGATGTGCAGCATGTGTTTATGATATCTTACAAGACTAACCCAGTCATTAGAAGAAAACACTGGGCTATCTGTGTGCTATTATGAGGAAAAAGGGGACACCTATTCAGCTGAATGTCCTTAAAATCATTTTATGTTGGCAAAGCACTTGGTAACAGGATGTAGACGGAAACAGCATCTCTCAAGCACATCAAAGAATCTAAAAGTGCTTTAGACACATTGCAATAGGAGGTATTCTGACAGCAGATGCAAATACAACATTATGTTACACTCCTAGACACACTCCAAGTGTGTCTAGAGTACTGGAAGAGCAAGTACTGGAAGAGGCAGCCAAGCTCCTTCCCCACCACCTCAAATTCAGGGAGCTCCCTGGTTTGGCTCACTCCAAACCACAGAGCTGATCCAGCTGAAATATCATCTTTCTGTGCTGAGTTTATTCTTCCATTGGATCAGTTCCCTGAACCAGCCTACTGCAAGCTGCTCAAATACTTTTTTGGCACAAGGGAGCAAGTAGGAGAAATTTTCTGCTGGGGACAATGACAGGAGCTACATCTGTTGGTGGCAGTGACAGCTTATATAGCCTGAAGTGCTCGTGAACATTCCCCTATCTACACAGAAATATAATCTCCAAGCAGCAGAAAGATTCAGATGAGCATAACATATGAAGAAAAAACACAACACATATTCCATATAACTCCAAAGGTAGGCATTTTGGGGGAGAAATTGAGAAAAACATAATGTATCTCAGTAGCCGTTAGGCAAATGCTATACAAGTTCTGCCAAATGTCTGTTTGTTTGTGAAGATTTTCCCTGAGAAAAGATGTATGGAAAAAACAAATGCAAGCCAGGATTCAGTCTGCAGGAGATACTGCCCCTCCCTTCCATGCTCAGTTCTTCTAAGGGCAGCAGCAAGATCCCTCCTACAGAGCGAACATATTTCAAACAAAATAGTTCATCACCCAGCAGGGGAAAGGAAATGATTTTGCTTCCCCTTTTCAAAAGAGAAAAGAAACAGCAAGGTCCTTAAGTTTTAATTAGAAATAACACCCTTGCCAGTTTCCCTCTAGGAACCCAGTAAGGCATCCACAGAACATGCACAAGTCACTACAGTCTGTGCCAGATCTGCGTAACTTTAAGACATAAAATTGATTTAACATAAATTTAGATAGAAAATATTTAGATACACTGCTTTAGCCACACTTCTCAGAATCTACTCTTTTAAAGGGGAATCATTCAGCCAAGTCTCATATGGTGTCCTCCCAGTCTTCCCTCTATTATCCACACAGCTCTTGCATACAGACCTCATCCTTAGTGCAAAAATCCCCATCACTCACTTGAGCTCGTAAAAATTTGCCAGTCAAGAGTACAACAAAACCAGAGATGTGTGTTCCATGACCTGTTTGCAGGACCAGGGCCTGACTGAGCAGCAAGGTCGGTGCAGTTAAGCTCCCTGCACACAGGGAAGCAAATCCAGAGGGATGTCACAGCTTCTGTGCCTGCCCAGCTGCCCCCCAACGTCTCTAACCTAACACATGCCTGTTTTTCACTATCAACAATTACCATGAACCCAACTGTGACACTTTAGAGCAGTAAATATAAGGAGGCCCTAAAGTGCAATAGAAAAATAAATTGTATCCAGTAAGTAACAAAGCTGTTGAAAAGGTTTTTGATTTTTTTTTTTTTGGTATCAGTTTTCCTGGATATCTGTCACTGGGTCACGTTCTTTTTTCCTATGAACAATCTTCAAGAGGGCACATTTAGTTTTAATAATTCAACTCTGCTGTTGGCCATACTGATTAATAAGAAGGTAGCTTATATTAATATATCTGGCAAAAGAATATATAAAGCAAAGATTAGCAATATGTTAGGAAAAAAATCCTTTAAAATATCCAATTTGGTTATTTTAAATATTGTTAAGTCATTGGCAAATCAAGTGAAAGAATTTAACAACATACAACTATTTTGACAACTTGACTACTCAGACAAGCAAATAATCTATCTGTTTTTCCAGTTTAATTCATTACAGCTATTTCTTGTAGCCTATAGTATATTTAGCAATTGGACAATTTTTTTTTTTCCAACCTGGCTTTACACTAAAGCTCCCTATTTATGCTAGCATTTGTGAATGCAAACAGACTATATTTGAAGACAAACTCAATTTTCCATTTCTGTCCAAATGTCAGGTACTATATTTTCACCTACTGTACTCAAAAAAGCATGCAAATGAAACTGAGCTGAAAAATATAACCTTATTCATTTTCTTTTAAAGTAATGTACTCTTTGCAATTAGGTGTACTAATCAGAATACACATTATAATACCCAAGGGTTTTTCTTTAAATTAATTATTAAAAATTGAGTTCTCAGGAGACATGAAAAATACAGAAAAAAATTACTAAGGCAAGAGGACATAGGAAGCAGAACAATTTACGAGTATGCCTGATAATTACAATTTAAGAAAACAAACATACACGGATACGTACTCATGAGCAATCAGACTGTTTACCACTTACAAGTGCTTCCTGCTCAAAGCGTCCAAGAGGTCCATGGCTACAGTTTTACATGATTAAATACTGATTAAAAAAAAAATCAAGGAAGCCAAGTACAAAATTATTTCTGATGAACTAAAGCAGAAAATTATTACAGAAAACACATAAAAGCACACAGGAGACACTATATGCTGGCAATATTTTTATCCTTTCTGCTCTAATATGTGTGCTGCATGGAAGGTCTGAGATTTTAATTCTGCAGTCTTTGAATCTCACTTTTGTACAGAGTTAATTGGAAGAACTAACAAATTAGATAGCTGGTTTATACTAGATAAGTTTGTTTTCTTTGGAAATGAGAATTTCATTAGTAAGTAGGAAAAAAAGACTTCTGCTCAAAGACTCAGCGAGCTTTCACTGAGAACTTTATACTTAAATATTAGGAGCCACTACTGCTAAAAAAAAAAAAATCTGTAAACACAGTCAGTGAATCTGACAGACTGAAAACAGGCATTTCTCAACTAGTAATGATTTCCATCACAGTGAATCAAAAACAAGCAGACCAATTTCCAACATGCTTGACCTGCAGAAAGACAGACACATGTATCTTCTGAAGTGATGTAAGGAAGCAAGACAAGCAACTAAGCCTGACCAGCACACCAGTCATTCACAGTAAACATGATGTAATATCCCTATATATTCACGTGCATAAGTTTTGGCAGTGGCTTCTAAACATCTTTCCTTGTGATAAGAACAAGCAAATAAATCTTTTCTTTCCTCATTTTACCAGTCTTTGCACAAAAGATTTTGCTCACAGGTTCAGCCCTTGCTGGTTGTCTCAGGAGCTCGCAAGCTTCACACATACCAAAGAGCACCTCCTCACTGCGGCTTCCTGTTGCCCTCAGTCTATGTGCAGGATCTATTACACCCCACACTCTGTTCAGATAGAATTTTGCAACTGCTGCTCTCTAGGCAGGCAATAAAATTCTCCTTTTGGAGAGTTTATTATCCAGGGAGTTTATTAACAAACATTGGGATTACATTTGGCCAAAACAAGGAATGGCTCATTAGGCATAGTTACATCTAAACAGGAAGGTACAGGAGGGACATTAAAAATAATCAAGACATTCTGAAGGAACCTGATACTGCTAATGGCTTATTTTCTTCCTCAGGAGATTAAAGCTCAAACTAATTGAGAATTTTCCCTGCCTCCAGACTCCCATAAAGCTATGCTGCTTTCTTGTATACTCATCTCAGCAGTCCACAAAGTGAATCCACAGAGACATTTCTTACTCCGCTATGGAGAGCCCTCAATAAAAGGCAATGCTCGGGAACCCACTGGCTGTCATGTTGTTTAAGAATTATGTCACGGGAAGATAATCTGACACAGAGAACCAACTGGGAAGCTGAAGGTTTTAAAACCAGTGACTTTTCTGCAAACATTCAAGAAAGAATCAAAAGGTCTACACAGCTGGAAAAGAAGGAATCTGAACATATGCCCCTCAGCAATACTAGCAAACAGCCTGCCGGTCTGCGAAGCATGAAAGAGAACCGCAGAATTTTCTGATAGGTGCAAAGTTACCCTGTTCTCTTCCTTCTCCTGCCTGCAAAACCGATCTCTGGGCGATCAGTCCATCTCCCATTTCAACAGCCAATTTCACTGAGTTACCCTTAGTTGGCAAACACAAGCATGTGCTTACTTGTATTGCCTGACATCCCTCCAAAAGCTCCTCTTTAACCCACTTCTTGCAAAGCTTCAGACATGTTAAATAAATGAAGCTCAGCCTAGCCCACAGGACCCTTACAGGGTGTTACTGGATAACAGGCCCTTATGAAGGAGGTGGTTTGCTGTCTGGCGAGGAAAAAACCCAGCATTTGTCTCCTTCTGAATAAGGAGCTACATTTGCAAATGAGTTGCCCAATACAAACAGACAAAAAGGTTCTTGGACAACATAGCCAGGTATAAGTTTGTCCTTAGTTTTAATGGACAAAACAGCAAGGTTATGGAAAAGACAGACAAATTAAAAATATGTATATATTTAATATCTCCTTTTATTCATGTTCTTCTGTATGAAGCGTTAGAAATAGCATTTCTTTTCATTACTAGATAATATAAATCTTCAGGAAGCCCTGATATTTCTCAGAAAAAAAAGAAACAGAAAAGAATATATTCTTCAATAGCATCTTTCCAAAGGTATTATGCAAAATTGCAGAATATGAAGGAACAGGTATTGAGTATGCAGCAATGTTGTAGGAAGAAATCACTTAATCTTCTAACATGCATCAAGCCTTTGACTTCAGCAAATACTGCCACATGAGTCAGGCTTTTATTCTCAGCAAAGCCCAATCATTCACTGCAGTGGCCGCAGCATGTGAACAACAGAAGCATTGCACGGCCCTTGTCAAGCAGAAACAAAGGCAGTTTAAAACAGCACATTTTGCTCTGGTATAATTAACATTTTGGCACGGTTTTGCTTTGCATCGTATGAAAGAAGATTAGGAATAACAAGCAGCAGAAACCTTACCAGTGTTTCTTCTTTAGACCAATTAAGTAGAGTTTCTCGCACACTCATGCAGTTTTTGACTAGTTTATATCATATTGAAGATGGTCAGAATCTAGTTTGTCTAGAAAGCAAATAGCAAAGTCTTCAAAACTAGGTCTGAGCTACAAGCATTCAGATTCTCCAACTAGTGGACAAAATCACTAATGCACTGAAATAACTTGCCTTAACTTCAAGAGAAATGCACCACCTTACAGTATATCAACTATGGATGATGCTGTGTCTTCATGTCCACTACTAACATAAAGTTCACTACAAAGCATCTTGTTACCCAATAATTACAGCAATCTAAAAAAACCATGGAGTACTATCAGTTCAACTATATTTGTAAAATTTTGGCTTCCCATTTGGAAATAAGACTCTTGCCTCAAAGCTAATAGGTTTGAGGGTTCTGGGTTGAAGCAGGATGGTTTGAAACCTTGCGAAAATTAGGCAGTTCTCCAGAGTCCTTGCAATTCCAAGTTACAAAATTACACTAGAAATCATTTTCTTCCTCAAGATGGATGTGGCAACTTTGTAATTGAAACACACAAAATGAGAAAAATTAGTTTATCAGCCTCTCCATGGCGTTACCTAGTACCAAGAACTAACATTTGGCAGATCAGTATGGTTTGCAATGTTACAGATAGAATAATTTTCTCTAGTTAATTTTCAAGTCGTATTGAAGAATGCAGCTGTCACTCAAATACATACTCACACTTTATAAAGGCAGGCAGGCAGGCAGGCAGGCAGTGATCTACAACAGCACGAGCAAGGAGACACCGAACAAGGGTTCTTTAATCAAGAAGTTGTGAATTAAGAGATTAAGTGTCTTTAGTGACAAGTCTTTTCACTGAAACTACTGTTCTTTCAACATCACAGCTGGACCTAAGTGCCTCAGGCTCCAAGAGTTTAATTCAAATATTTCACACATTGAAGCCTGTAAAGAGGTTCCCAATGACTCTCAAGTTTTGGAACAAGCTTACACAGTGTGCATGCATCACAATAACCACCAATCAAGGAGAATTAGTAAGGGCAACACCCTGCACTTATTTTTAAATTTCTCTCCCATCAATCTAAAAACACTTTATCTGGCTGTTAAAAGCTTTAAAATAACTTTTGTAATTTAGTAGCATGCAAGGATATACAGGGATTAAAAGGTTTGCTCACTCTCCTAGAAGCAGTAGGCGCCTAGAGCACGATTAGAATAGAGACCCACTTTGTCACCTATCTTTGACACGAGCGAGTACTTCAGAAGAAAGATTATTTTCCCCTTTCCTTGCTTTTACATGGCTTAGATGTAATTGAGAGGTAAATAAAATGAAGTCAACCTTGAAAAGGTCAGGATTCTTTATGTCTGCCATCAGCATAGAGGCAGTTTTATTTGGGATTTGTTTTGGCTTCATTATCTTACTACATCTAATAATTCAGCAAGTTTAAGCAAGGTGGTTTCTCAATAGGCTGCTGCTTATACATCCACAGGAGCTGTGGCAGCTGTAGAGTGGCTGGTCTCTGAGCCAGCTTAGCTGAGGCACTAAAAATAGACATGAATTTTTCCTTTTGGATTTCAAATGTTCAATGCACGGTAGCTCAGGAGTGACCTTCCCCAATTGGTCACAACCAACCTTCAAAGTCATTACTGCCTTGTTTTGAGCTATTTAATTTTTCTGTATCACCTCATTTCCCTCCTCTGTGCAACATTCATCTTGCCCATATCCCCCATGAATGATCTATCACCAGCTGCTACACAAATATAGGAGAGCAACGATTTCCTAAAATCTTTTGGTTGTTTACAAGACTGCAGTCATTAGCTGTGCAAGGCCAGAGTCAGCCACCACACATGAAAACAAGTGACCACAGGATGAATTGGTGCTGCATTTTGCCCTTCCCCGCCCACCCCCACCCTCCTTTTTTTGAGGTCGTGATGGTGGTATTTTTAATCATCCAAAGCAGGATGCACATACTTAAAAAAAAAAAAAAAATCAAGGCCCTGTACTTAAATAACACAGAGCAAGTCCCACTGGAAAGAACTGAAACACTGAAGATAAAACACGTACAGCTTTGTGCACAGAATGTATTTTTCTGCTGGGGATCTCATTGTATTTCATCAAAATTTATTCTTCAACTTTACAAATATTTGAATGCATATATCCAAATTAGAATGATTTTACATATGGAAAAACAGTGAGATTACTAGGAACCAGCATATTCAATAAACAGACTCCATGAAGTCCCATTTTCCAATTTCCAAGACAAAAACCATGAGACCTTCAAACTACAAAATACCTTGCAAAACCTAAGGGTTAAGTGAGATGTCTCTCACACGTTGCACTGCTGCAGGATACCAGTAACCTACACTGTGCTCATCTGCACATGCTCTAGGGGAAAACAAACAAACAAACAAACAAAAACTCAGCAACTTCGATGCAATTCCACATTCAACTCCAACCACCATCAAAGAAGGCCCCTCAACTCACTCTCCCTTGACAGGGAAAGGCTGGCTGTAGCACTTAACACCTATGGGTGGCCCAGCTGCAATTCATCCACAGCTCAGGTGCTTCCCACACCACAGCCCATGGTGCCAGGAGGCATCCTAGCGATCCACGATGTGCAGACAGCAACCTAGAAATAAACTAACTAACTAAACAAACAGATAATTCTCTTCACCCAACTCGGGTTAGAAGAAAAATAATTTTTCTTCACATTGCAGTTTTCTACTGCTTTACTTTTTAAAAAAGTAAAATCTCACTCTAAATTGAAAGTGACATTTGTGATTTTTGCTTTATGAATAAAGTGTAGATGTTATTTCTTCCTCCTCCTGTTCCCCTAAATCTTAATCAGCAGCATGAGTGAAATGAATAGCAAATGAATACTTGCAGATTTTCCTTCCTCTGCTATGTTTAAATTGAAGTGTTTTTGGTTTTTTAATATTGCAGATCAGTTTTGAAAGCAGTTTCTGTATATTGGAACCATATATTCATTCTGGAAACAATCTCTTTAAACCAAACCCCAAAGTTGCAGTACTGCATTTCCACGAAAATGCATACAGATTTAAGTCCTAACTAATAAATGCAAAAAACATGACATCAATATGTATCTACAATGTCTACTAGCAGCACTCCCTTGTTCAACATATTCTGCTCTACTCCATCAGAAATCTGTTTTCATTCAAAAATAATTTATTAAACAGCGAAATATTTATATTCTGTACATGTATACTGTTCTACACAATCTCTCTCTATACAAATTAGATGCAAAAAAAAGGTTTCAAATAAAGAAAGTAAAGTTTGTGATGTAAATTAGAGCTAAAATTTCTGTAAGAAATAAAAATGAAGATTTTACTTCTCTCAGTGATCTTTCCCTCAAAGTTGCTGAAAGGAAACATTGAAAACACAGTAATGCAACCTATTAATGCCAAACACTGTTTTTTTTGTTTGTTTTTTTTTTTTTTACAGCTATAAGAAGATAAAGCATCCTTCATTTAGGATATAAATGAAATATATTATATCACTGGCAAGATCCTGGATAGCAAGATGCTTTATTTCAATATAGAGAAATGAACGGATTGAAGAGAGAGGTGCAGCAGTGCAGAGAATATAAAACTATCATTTTAAAGCTCACAGCTGTCAACACATTTTAATATATGCAACATATTTTAGAACATAAAATATAAGGAGCAACTAAACTATATTGCTCTCCTAAAACCCTTTCACCAGACAATCTCTCTGCTAATAAAATTTACCATATGCATTACTTCTCCATACAAAAGCAAAAGAAAATAAGCAGAGGAAATCAATGATCTCAACATTTACAAAAAAAAAAAAAAAACCAAAACAGTAAAAATAAAGATTTGCTGCACTCTGAAAGTTCTCATCATGCTGTCATAATACCACCCTGTGCCTTTAGGATATAAACTTATAGCTAATGAGGCAGAAGCAAAGGTCATCTTTCCTAAGACTGGATGACCTTTCCTAAGACTTAAGTCCTAAGACTAAAAACAACAAGTTCAATCAGTCAAACCTCTGCACGAAATATAAAACATGTACCTATACAAGACTAGCCTCCCCCAGCTTGTGCAGTCAGTCATTACACCATGAGAAACATGCTCTCTACAGGATATAATAAATCCTGCCCTTCTAGAAATTGCACCTTTAAGTAGGCTTCTGCTGGAGCTTTCCTAACAGGCCCAGGAGAAGTGGTTGCACAGAAGCACTTACTTAGCTCTTGATTTTTCATTTCATGCTTTCAGCACTCTGTGCCTGCATAAGACCCTTTCTTAGAGGCCCAGTTCTAAAGTCAGTTGGACTCCTAAAAGCTGTGATTTAAAATGATTAAAGAATGCCCTATTTCAAAGAAATGCTTAAGTACTTTTAAAAATCTTGCTTTATAGTGACCTACACTTGACATTTTAGCTGAGTTCTGACTACAGGATGCCATGCACAGAGGTACTTAGTGTCCTAAAGCCAGTGAGCACAGTGAGCAGAGAGGCAACACTCCATCGATGATCTCTGTAGAACACCCACCTTTTGAAACACTTGCACTCAAACAATGGTCTGGGAGCGCTAGGTGATTTTACAAAGCATATTTCATTTTTCTTCTGAATACAAAAATGCTGAACTCTCAGAAGGCTCCTCAGACTTACCGCAATACAAGTATTAATATGAATGGGAAGGAAACAAACTTTCTGATCTCTTCCTTTAACTCAAAATTTTCATTTTCAAAACAGTTGTTAAAAACAGCTACTCAAACTTGTTTCACGTTATTCCTCTGCCGCATCCAGCGAACAAACCAAGTTTTTAGACCCTCTCCACCAAGGTGTACTTACTCTTAGTTCAACTTCTTTGCCAAGTAAGTCATACAAACTTGCTCCTTTCGAGGTGATTTCAGAGGCAAGCTGCCTAGCTGCCTTCAGATCAGCTACCTGGAAATACAGTAACAGCACTGAATAACAAAAGAGAATTCCCAATAACATAAAGAAAGCCACAATGGCTTTTTCTCATTTTGATGCTAAAATTACATGCGGGCAGCGCAGTTGCTGATATGCTGCTGTAATATCAAAGATGTTGACCACTGAATCAAAGTGGTCCTGTCTCTTAGTCTTACTAATGTCTATAGTAGACAATACCTATTTCTAGGAATTGCACCAGGGCATCAGAAAAAAAAAAAATCCTCAAAAATGATTTTGCTTCTGTCCTGGGTAACAACCACCAATAGCTGTCTAAGGGAAACTTCTTAGATTTTATGAGCAAAAGACTAAGCGTATATTCCATGGTACAGAACTAACACATTGCAGAAGTAATATTTTTGACAATCTAGAAACTTTTTTTTCATGATTTCATCAATTGATTTTGTTGAAGATACAACAGATTTTACACATATACGAATTCCTTTTAGAGGAAAACTTGCATTATTGCTATTTTTTCAAGAAAAGCAGTAACACTGATTAAGAGGCAGATATGACAATGTAGTTAGAAAAGCAATCTAAAAATATCAAAATATAGATAAGGAACAAAAGTTAACAACAAGCAGCAACAGGAACTCAATTTAAAAATATATTTCTTTAATATCTATGAAATTATTTTATTTTAAGAACTTGAACAGATTTGATGCCTTTTAGGACAATACAGAGATTCCCTTTTCCTTCAAAGGGAATGGTTTGAAAAACATACATCAGTCAATATTGTGCAAGCACCACCCTTACAAGAAGGTTAATAGGTTGGAAATACTACCTCATCTGGCCTACTGCAATTTGCATCTTTGTTTCAGAATGCTATTCAAAGTGTGACCAGTTTTGTACTATGTTGTTGGTTAAGAGATTAAAACTTAGTAGGGCTACACAAATTCAACTACATTATATTTGAGATAAAAATACAGTTAAGTTGTACCAATTCCATTGTGTGGACATTCTCTTTTTAAGTTTCAGATAGAAAATAGTTTTGTTTTTCACAGGCTAACACCCACTTCCCCTCCCCACAAAATAATAATAATCTAGATTTTGCTTACTTTCGAGCCAAGATCAAACTTGAACTTGCTGCTGTCCTCCTCACTCACTTCTGTGCGCTCCATCCCTTTGGTGTTCATGGCACTGTACAGTACAGAGGTGACCTTAAGCAGCTCCTTCACTGCATAGCCATCTGCCTGGTAAAGCTTCTTAGTGTTGAGCTTGATGTGTGCTTTGGTAGCCTTTTGGAAAGAGAGAATTCACCATGTCACAGAGAACAAGATCTTAATTTATCTATTCACACTTCATTTAAGATTACTTTTGGGATGGTACCATACTCTGTTTTACACATATAAAACTTGCTGATTAGAAACACAAGTTTATCTAAAGCATATTACTCATGTTCCTAAAAGAAAGCTTACCTATACACATGCGCTTTCTGTGTGCCAGAAGCATTTGCAGATAATTGCCACAATGAAAAAGCCTCAAACTATCCATTAGTTCTTCCCAGTGTGAATATCAGCAAAAACCCTGTACACCACTTAAATTCGAATTAAACTTAAGTGGAATTTAAGTGATGCTCACATCTTGTGGTGATATTGCACAGAGGTAAAATTTACCCTTAATAAGTTGCAGAATAAGATCAATTATTCCAAATTAACTGTCTTCTTTTCCAAGAGCATCTTCAGAAGGATATTTTATTGCAGCTCTCAAATTATTCCCTGCTTTGATATTAGTGACTTGGATCCCTTTTCTCCCATCTCTGAAAACCACAGGCAAATGAGTCAGGAAGCACCATTAAAAAATACAACTTTTTTTAATACTTTAAAATACTAAGGGGAAGGAAAAGTTAGCATAAAAGAAAGTACACAGGTAGGATACAAAGGCAGTTCTTCAAATTCTTGACAATGTTGTTATAGATAAATAGCCCCAAAGAGCCAAAAGCAAACAGCAGGGAAAAGTCCGCAAAAGCCTGAGATTCAACTACTAACATGCTACAAGCTTTGTTCACTCTGCCCTGGGCTTTGCTGAATATTTTGTGCGAAAACTTCCCGTGAAACCAAATGGAGAAATGACCACACATCAAACCGTGGATTTAGTTCCACACTTTAAATGGGAAAAACAAACAAACAAAAAAAAAAAACCCCACAAAGAGTTGTAGGTTTGCATCTTTTCTCATGCATCTTGCCCAACCTTGTGACTTTAGAGTCATTCTTTAAGAAGCGTTTCACCCGTACCTCTTTCTTGCACAACATCTTAACACAACATAGAAAATTGGTTCTGCCTGTATAGAAGAAAACTGCTAAAAATTGAACCCAAGATTGCCAAAGAGATTGCTTGACCTGGAGGATGAAAACATCACCAAACAAAATAGATCTGCCAGCCACATCTTTAGGATGCTCCAAGGATGAGGACTGTGTTCTGATACATACAGGAGAACATCATATTTGAATACATTAAAATTAGACAGTATTTGTGCTGAAAAACATTATAAATTACAAGGCAAAGCTCACTGGGATAGATTGTCACTTTAAGGTATTTTTAATAAAACTTAATATGGAATTAATCTTTGGTCTTAGTATAAGGACTCCCATTTCTTCCTGACATATCTGCAGTCCTATTAAGTTTAGTCTGTCTGCTCAAAACTACTAGTTATATCTGTCACTACCACAAATGCTCATGCTCCATCAAATAACAAGTGATGTGAACAGTGTTACCTTATTCCATTATACAAAAACTTAATAGCCCAATTCAAGCATGTTCATGTCTTAAATTCTACCAGAAGCCGCAACACTTCTGTGTAGCCAATTTTAATAAAACAAATTATTAAAATATTATATTTTTTTCAATAATAGAAAATAGTAAATATCTAGATTAAAAAAATAGATACATAAGAAGCATTACACTTTGGAAGCTGGAAAGTTTTTATTATTAGAATTTCTATCATCCTCCTGAAGGGCTAAAGGTCTTTTGTACTATTTTAAGCAAATTATCTGGTCCCTGATCTTTTCAGCTTCAGCCTTCATTCTAACACCTCTCTAACAGTAGGTCCCATGATAAAGGTCCAATACAGTAACAACTTCTCAAAAAAAAGAGAAAGCTGATAAAAGATTTGGTCTGGGAATATGTGCCTTAGAGTAAGCGAGAAGGCTCATACAACAGATCACCAGAATACAATTTTATATCAAACTGAATGCATCAGCAGACGTTTTGACTAGTCCAGTGTATAAAAAATACGTAATACCATATACTACTTAACAGAGTGATAGGATGAATATTGTTTTATAGTGTTAGATGTTTAGATCCCAATTCTGCAAAGACTAGCTACACAATTTCAGTAACAACATATCTGTCCTTTTCAAATTTATAACAGCTCTTACCACAAGGCCTCAAGTCATGGAGAATGTCTCCACTCTGTTTGATACTAGGCAAACACAAATCAAGAAAATCCCCCTAAGCCCAAAAGCGTTTATGATCTAAGTAAGAATTCACTTATTTTACTGCTGTGACTGAAGTGAAACTACCTACATTTACACTTGCATCGTTGCAAGTTTTGAAGCTGTAATATCAATAAGGTTCAAGAAGAAAACGCTCTCCCCCCTGCTTCATCTCTTTACTATTTTTTAATCCGTAGTAGAATACCCAGGTCAGTTTTATAGCCTGTACATGGCCATTTCAAAAAGAAAATAAAGTTGATTTGTAACTGACACACAACATCAGAATACATAATTACCTAGAGTGAAGAAATTACACGGTATTAAGAGACAAAGTATTAAATCTAATACCAACGAGTTATTTCAGTGAGCTTAAACCAGACCTACCATAAACTGAGCTACTGCCTTAATGAAAAAGACCCGGTCCTGCTCTGTCTCCACATCAGGAGGAATATCGGTTTGAGGTTCATACCTGTGAAGGAAACATTCATAGATTCTGGCAAAAAATACACATGCAGTATTAAAAAGTCTAGCACAGCTGTGAGGCAGAGTCAGATAAAAATCAACATGTAAGAGACTGCTAAATAAATCTTTGGCTCGTAAGGCGCATGGGGTATCTAAACCCTGTGGTGCATACAGAGGAATCGTGCAAAAACTGCAAGAACCATAAAATCTGAGATATTGCTGCAGAAGTAATTGTTACATTAGGGTCCAGAATTAATCTTTCTGCTCAGTTTTGCAAAGGAAATAGTATAGCTGACTCAATAAAATCTATGAAATACTTTTTTTTTTTGTTTATGCATATAAAAGTACGCTCTTCAAGAAAGTTTCCAGACATGCAAAGAAGCAAATACCAAATTCTGGTTACTAAACCTTGTCACCAAACTAACTTCTCCTTCACAAGTAAAATATTCAATATTAGAACTTTATAATGCCTTTCAACTTAAAAGATCATAAAACACTTTTGTAAAACCTGTTAGCGAGATACAGAAACTTCTAGAGTGGAAGTCACCAGCCAGGAATCAACGAAGGAAAAAAAAAAAAAGCAAGCAAATTCCCTGAGTCTTATAGAAGCTTTTGAGATTTCCAATATTCAGACAGAAAAACAGCACCTGCACTTTAAATCACACTTGAGACTAAGAGCAAGTCAAGTGCAAATTAGCCTCCTCACTTTGAAATATAATTAAAAGGCTTCAAAAGGCCAGAATAGTGCTTGTTGGTATCAAGCGCAAATTTCACTCATAACAGAAAAGAAATGTAGTGTTATGTAGCTATTCAGTCTGCAAGTGAAGCACTTCAATAATAGGCAGAGGGTTCCTAGTCAACTTATAAAACAAAAGTTTACACAGAAGTAATTTAATCCAAGTAACTTGGAATGGTTTTAGTATTCCCCTATTTCATTTCTTCCCACTGTGACAGTACTCAAAAACATATGACAGAAGGGAAATGAAACATAATGGAAACTAATTACAAATCCAGGCCAAAAAATAAAATTGGAAAAGAGGTCATTTTCACATTTTTACATTGTAATATTCTATACAGAGTAATTTAAAAGCTTTTTTTTTCTTCCCCTCAAGTACGTGAATGAAAGAAGATTATGTGTAATTTAATCAGTATATCAAGTTTCAAAAATTTTTAAGTTTATCAGTAATTTAGGTGGACATAAAACTACACGTAGGCAGATGCAGATTAGTACTATGGATTTATCTTTTCATATAGCATGAATGCTACCCATTTCCAGGTTGAAACAATAGTCTGGATTACAAGATAAGAAGGTATCTCAAGAAGTTCTCATTACATACCACCTGGTTTAGAATACATAGTCAGACACAGCAAGGGTGGCAAACAAGTTTGTAAAACACAGGATTGAGGGATACAGCCACATTTGAGCAATAAATACACCCATCTTCAGAAGGCAATCTCTGCCAGGACTGAGTCATTTTATTTTTAACTTCAGCTATTAAAACACATTTTTAGAGGTCTATAATTAAACAAAAGAGCCAATGCATCAAATTTCAACAGGAAGACAGGGTACAGGCTTAGTAGCTTAATAATGGGACAAAATCACAGAGGAATAGAAATGAGATATTTTAGCAGGAGCTTAAAACATAATTATAATGTGCTTTTCATTTATTATAAGCTAAAGAAACAATCACTTCAGTCAACATAATAAAAATGGAAAAAACAGAATATTTGAATGCTTCAATGTATTCCTACAAAAATATAATTCAGATCCAGACTAAGGGGACCCCAAAGATTCCTTTGGGTGCCGAGTCACTATCACATCTGTCAATGTGAAACACGAGCATAAAGCTACCACTGTGCACTTCAAGCAGGACCTTCATCTTCATTTCACTTTCCAAAATGTCACAAGGGCCATGCTATGTGCACAAAAATGTGGTGTCCCCCACTTGACTTTCAAGGAAGTACTTCCAGATCATTCAAATACCACAAATGACCAGGAATGAAAATAGCTCCACCTTGTACCGTCTGAATTTAATACCACCAAAGCAAGGCTCATGCTGTGTCTGGTCTCTAGTGCAAGCTGTGACCAATAGCCAGAAGAAGGCTTTGTGCCATTCCTTTGGTTCAACCATCATTGGCTTCTTTGAAGAACACAGAGAAATCCATCATACACACAGACCACTAAAGCCACAGCTGATACTTAAAAAGCAAGCTCAAGTACAACTTTCCTACTAGATACTCCTCGCAGTAGCTCCCTCAAAGCAGCCACACTCTCCCGAGCTGCAGTTTCTTTAAGCTCTTCTTCAGATATCTCAAAACTATTTCATGCTTAAAGCACCGGCTCCAAATGCACATCCCAGCATCAGTCCTGATGACCATCAGCTGAATCACCAACCTTTTCACAAGCCACAGCAGCACCTCTGAAACGAGCATGAAGTTTGGGGTGCGGAAGTTCTCCATAGAAATGAGGCGGGGATACCCCAGGGCCTTCATCATCTCTGTGAAATCTGGAAAACAACCAGCAGGGGTGATTTTTTCCCTATACCCCTTAAGGAGGTTGGTAAGGACCAGAGCTCCCACAGTGCACTCTTTGTTCACCATCAGATGCACCCCATTCAAAATACCATTCCTACAACTTCTGAGGGGATTTAGAGATACAAACAGTAACATTTCACTAAGAAAATATGCCTAACTAAGTAAAAACTGATTTTTAGCAAGGTAGAGGGAAAGTTTGAAATGGTTTATCTTCATAAAACAATGGTTTAAATAAAACCGCCTAAAGCCCACGGTGCTCACTCACACTGCAGGCGGTGTTGCCGAGCCGAGCCCAGCCCAGCCCAGCCCAGCCCGTCTCGCCCGCCAAGGCGGCCCGTTAACCCCGGAAAAGCCCCGGGCGGCTGCCCCGCCCCGCCCTGCGCCCCGCTCCGCTCCCTGCGCCCCGCCCTGGCCCGGCCCGCGAGGCGCCCTCACTGCGGAGGTCGCGGAACGACATCGCCGCTGCGCGCCGAGGCCCCACAGGCCACCAGCGCCACACTAGGCCGCGCCGTCGCTATAGCAACCGCGACCCTACGGCACCGCGGCCGGGCCAAACTGCCGCAGGAAGCGAAGCGAAGCGGCGGGGTGGGGCGGAGGCGTCGGCCGCCCCGGCAGCGCGCGCAGCTGCTGCGATGGTGGCGGCGGGGGCGGTTCTGCCCAGCCCTGGTGCCGGGGAGGCGTCCGGGAAATGGCGGGACGGGAGCCAGGGCCTCCGTGCGGCCTCCAGCGCTCCTCAGAGATGGATGTGCAGCCCACGGGGAGCGGCAGGGCCGTGTTTCTGCCCCCTCCCGCCTGGGGTGACAGCAGAGCCCCCACATCTAGGGCCACTGCCCCTAGCACAGTGATGTTCCCAAGGGCAAGGGACAGGCCCGGCACCCACGTCCCCAACATTGCAGGTGCCCATCCAGGCACCCGCCTCTGTACGGAGCTGTGCCTAGTCAAGTGATGTAAAAAGGAACCAAAACCAAGGAAATAGCACTGAATCTTTGAAGGATACGTACCGGGAAGAAGCAGCTGCGTTAGGAAATAGGAGACATGATTAAAGGTTAGGCTCCTTATGATGGAAAGGCCCGGGATAGCAGACCTTAAATAAGTCACTAGTTCCTGATTGAGTGTCAGGCGCCTAATAGCTTCAGCAAGGAGGACAGGCGAGGGAAGGACACGTTCATCTCCTTCATTGCTGTGGTACATTGACTAGCAGGATGTTCTGTGTGGGGAAAATCCAAGCTCATAAAATAAATGCGTTATAAATGGCCTGCTCACCTCAGGCATGTCACCTCCTCACATAGATATCAATGATGCTGTTATAGGGGAATGTTAGGCAGCCCAGATGTACACTTGGAGATGCTCCTTGAACGGAGCAGTGGCCCAGAGGGAAGCAGCCAGGAAGCTCACACCATGTTAGGGAGGGTCCTGCTCCTTCCCACCATCCTGATCCCAGAAACCCACTCCCCAAAGTGATCCATGTTTATATCCGTTCCTCTGACACCGGGACTGCCGTGGAAGTTCCCCGAGGGAGAGCAACGTGAGCCAAGTGCAGTTCTCCCGCTGCTGTGTAATCCCCGTCCTGCCTGCCCATGGCACACGTGCACACAACTGTAGCTCTTCATTATGGCAAGCCGGGTGCCCCACGTGCTCCAGATGTGAGGAGCTCCCCAGACCTGCCYCCACAGAATCCCACCGATTCGTCCCTGTAAACAAAGAGCTCGTAATAGCTTAGGAAACGATCCTAAATGGGGGAAGCCGAGGAGGGAGGTGAAATGGCCGACGTGTTCTAGCGGGACAGGGACACGGAAGCCAACCTGCTGGCTCCCGAGCAGAACCTGCCCGCAGCTCCACAGCACAAGCGGTTCCTTGTCACGGGATTGCAGCCAGAGGGGCCACAACGTCCCCGCTCTGGATTTGCAGACACTCCATGTCCTCCGCTCTGTGGCAACGGGTGAAGAGTCAGGCTGCCGTCGTGGCCCGCAGCAGGTCTGGAGCACAGCTGAAAGCCTCTTCCCCGCACATCTGCAGTGACTCGTCCTCATCGGAATCACTAACTTCATTTAGGAAAGGGCAATGGGAAGCCACAGCTCCTGCTAGCAGCCTGGGAAGAAGCAGGTCAGGAGTGCAGCTGGCCAGGCCTGTCCAAGCTGGACGTGACCGCGCTGGGCACTGACCATTGCTCTGACCCAGACAGCCTGGTTGCTCGAGGAAGGCGGTGACCCTGCACTCGGCCTGAACCGCTGGCGATTGAGGAGTTAGCAGCCCTGGCTGTGAATGTGTTTATTCTGAAATGTAGTTTGGGATGACAGAAGAGGCCATTAGCAATAGCTGTTATTCAATACCTCATAGACAAATTATTCTGGTCTTCCTGTTTCATATTCTGTACGTGTGAATTTGGGGGATCACCAAAGGACTTCAGGACATCTTACCCAGCAATCCAGCTCCCACACATGCTCAAAACACAACTGGCGCAATCAGCCTTTGGCCCCTGAGCATCCATTCATCAATGATTTCCACAAGAAATCATCGACCTGGGCAGCTGAACATCATCGATCCAGGCTACATGCCATCGGGTTGCCTTTGACTGCTGCGAGCGTGGTTAGTACAACGTGCTTTTAAGTGGTATTGCATCATTCAAATGTATTGTCAGACAACAGACAATCCGATGTCTTCGTGGCAGCTCCCGACAGAGCAAAACGGAATTTGCTGAGCACAGACTCTCCTTGTCTGAACTCCAGACTTCTCCTTGSGAGAACCTTGTTTTCCAGAGCAATGCTAGAGCCACAAACTCTGCCATCGCAGGAATAAGGGAAGGAGAAGCAGTCTCACAGCGAGGACAGCCAGACCTTGTGGCCCTCTACCAGTCCCCTTGGTAAAAGGCCRTTTTCATGGACTTGAGAGAGGAAAAGCTCTTTCTTCACATTCACCCAGGCAGGACTCCTCCCTTCTCCTGTATATATATTTGCTATTGTTTTGCCCTGTGGTTGATATTTACAGATTGGAGAAACTATCTTTTAATTTGTTTGCAGGGCAGGAGACCCTTTCCTTCCTGTACTGTCCAAACAGTCCTCATGTCTAAGATAGTGTCATTGATCTATCAAGTTCTCCAGCTGATCAGGCAGCATTTTCCATTTCTCCTGATCTCATCTCAGAACTGCTGGTTGCTCCCTTCAACAAATGCTCCCTGTCTCAGGCTCTGCACAATTCCATCACTTCTGGATGTTTCCTCTTGCATCTGGCAGGTTTTCAACATATAAATAATCAGCTATATTAATCTTCCCCTATGTCAGTCCCTTCAGCCTTCTGAACTCCTGTCACCATCCTTTTRTTTTATTTTTAAATAAATCTCCTGCTCTTTCTCTAGGCTGTTTTTTGAGAGGACAGCTGTGTTTCTAGCCAAATTCTCAYGCCTTACAGTACAGTACCTTGCTGCTTACCCTCTCTACAAGGTTTCTTCCCACAACAGAGAATATTTTTTCATGGAAAGTTGTTGTTTCATGCTGTTCCCCTGGGGACAAACTGTAACTTTGGATCAGATTGGCCTTGGCCAGGCTTGGGCCACACATTCGGGCTACGCAGCAAGTAGCCTCTGGCCACTCGTGAAGAGGGGACTTGCTCCAGCTGATGCTGAGCAAGGGACAGYGACACTGCAGGGATGAGCTGTAAAGCAGCAAAACTGTCGAATTTTCTGGTTATTCTTGCACTGCAAATTCAGTCCAGTCCTTCAGTGTATGGATGGAATAGGCCTTGTCAAGGCCAGGACATACTCTGCTTTTGAAACTCTGATCAAGCAAGTTTTATTCTTGCTTCTGATGTTTTAAAGTCAGGGATAGAGAAACATTTGAGGTGATTAGATGTCCTTGAGATGTCTCAAGCAGCAAATAACAAACTCATCTGTGCACTCCTTTTTGGGAAAAGGGGGTAAAAGAAAAGCCTCCAGCTTCATTTACACCCCAAGAGACCCTGTGTAAAGTCACTGTACTCCAATTTACTTTTTTAAGTCACCTTTCAGACAATGGGTTTTTGCTGATGGTTGAGGATACTTCTGCTGGGTCATTCCCCACGCTCTGTTAGACACTGCAGGAGAAYATCAGCTTTACAAAGACAGTCCTGATAGCTTGAGAGATTTGGAAAGCAGCCTGCCAGGAAACTTCACTCCCCAGAGAAGCTGATGCTGAAAGAGGCACAAAATGAAAGTGYAACGCTTCCATTTGGCTAGTAAATATATCTAAGTGCCATACAGACACTTCATRCTTGTTCATTTGCATCCGCTTCCTCATGTCTGACTTGGAAAAGCCTTCTGCTCCTCAAACCATAGTCATTTTCCCCTGTTATCCAGCCAGATAGACCAATTTTCACCCAGAGGCTGCTTTTTATSCTCACCTGAGAAGTTCACTGCCCCRGCCACRCTGTCAGAGGTTGGTTTGCCRCCAACCTTCAGTTTTAGCACTGCAGTTTCAAGAGCARCCCCCTTCTTTCCCACCTTCCTTGCTGCTTTATTTAACATTACCCTCACTGCAGAAGCTGGAGAGAGGAAAATAACTGCTGCTCCTAAGTACAACAGCATGGCAGGGACCCAGGGGAGCACAAGAGGCTCAGGATCACCGTGGAAGCCTGAAGTACCATTTGTGTGGAGGAACCYAGGGAAATCAGAAGCCTTTGTGCTTGCTGGAGGAATGTCACGTTTCCCATAATTACATTGCACAGCAGCTCCCTCCCTGTTAATGTGCTGCCATTAAAGAGAGTGCTAAGAGCGGCGTGCGATGGCCAGGATAACAAGCAGCCCATGTATCAAGTGGAAGGGGTAATATATCAACAGCCACCACTTGATCACTCAGCAGATAAGCAAGCAAAGCTACTTAGGGTGAAAAAGCAGCCCCAAGCAAGTAGATTTCCAGATCTATCTCAGGCTCTGCCTGACAGGTCAGGAGAGGAGAGACTAGGTACTCGTTTATATGCAGGGAAAAGCAAGGTTGCATTTCCCTCTMCATTAGCTCTCCTCTAAGCAAGCAGCACTTGGCCTGCCCAAAGCCAGCCAGAAGGGCTCATCCCCTCCATCTGCCTCCTAGTTCTGGGGCACCCACTGAAAGTGACATCTCAATTTGTAGAGAGGTGAGGACTCCCCATGTCTGGGAGCTGGAAGTTCAGATCACCCTCCCTAGCAGTCTTGTTTGCTCTTGGAAACTTTTGGGGTGTTTCCTGCAGTCTCAGCATCAGGCTCTTGACTGAGAAGAAATGGTATAGAAAGCAACCAGCCAACATGAGCACAGCCTTAATGAACCTCTCCAGAGGTGGAGAGCCAGGGTAGGCCTGGAATAACTCCTTCACCAGTTACTGATTTGGCCTCTGGGATGGGCTCACCAAGCCAAACACAGTGCATTCCCAAGGGAGAAGCACATGTCCCTAAAGACCAAGGGTGCYGGCAGGGTGAGCTGTTTTTCTCTATGGTCTGGTCTCCTCGACACAGCTATGATCACTCACCAATTGCAGTCGTAATTGAGGAATCATCACGCGGGCTAAGGACACAGGTAGCTGGAACTGAGCTCTTCCAAGGTCACTGCTGCCTGGGGAGCAAGGGCTCCCGGTGCCCTGATCCCGCTGGTGTCCCGAGCGCACCCTTCCCTCTGCCTYCACCTGCGGGCTGCCCGCTCCTCTCCACAGCTCTGAGAAACCAGCCCCAGCAGCAGCGCCCAAAGGAGGAGCAGGAGCGATGCTGGCGTTTGAACAGCGGGCAGGCTGCGTTAGCTTACAGCCTTCCATGCTGTCAGAAGAAACAACTTGTTTCAAATCATTTCAGATTTGTCAAATGGTACTGAGAGTCCTGAAACGCCTCCCTGGCTGCAAGATCGAGCGGAGCAGCAGAGCCCAYGAGCGCGTCCCCTTCGGCACCACGCGGCTGCCAGACACAGCGAGCACTGGGCTCCTTCCACCAGCTTGGGGTCACTGCTGCCCTTGGACTGCAAAGGCAGCTGGGTTCATCTCCTGTTCCCAGATCTGTTATTCTTAATGAATAACATTAAGCAATCATCAGTTAAACCGGAGCCCCTCCGTGACTCTTGGCTCGTGGGCAAAGTCAGGGTCTTGGATAAATAGACCTGGGTCTGAGCCAGTCTGGCAATTTTTGTCCCCATGGCAGCTGGAACCTGTGATCTCAGAAGCAGAGTTAAGTGTTGCTCTGTATAAGAGGTCAGGGCAGCTGGTTTAGGTTCAATACAGCTAAAAATAGGTTTGTGACAAGAAAACATTGGAAGTGGAAAAAAAAAAAAAAGAAAAAAAAGGAGTAGAAGGAATGGGAGCAAGGGACAGGGCACAACAGGAGCTGCAAGGAGATGTACGAGAAGCAGTGGGGGGATCAGAGGGGTGCAGTGTGGGAGACCAGGACAGAGGGTCTTTTTCAGCTCCTGATGAGCCACCTCCAAAACCTCAAAGCTGCCACCTCCAGCTGATGGGTCCCGTCTTCCTTTGCTGGCTCCTGGAGATGTTTCCTCCTTTTGCAGGTGCAGTGTCCTGAGGTTCCACATCTTTCAGCTGGATTGAGCTCCCATCCCGTCCATCTGAAGCTGAAATCTCCAGGTGTAGGGGACTCCCAGTGGATTGACTCTCAGCTCAGAAATTCAGGAAAGACAAAACAGGTTTAAAAAAAGCAGGAATGGGAGCTCACTTTTCAGGGGTCTGTGATCCAGGTAATTCCAGCACCTTGAGGCAGTCAGGCGCCCGTGGCTGAGGAGAGGCTCAGGCCACCAAGCCCTCCTGCGGGACCCTGACCATTGAGTACAGCAGAGTCAGTGGGATTGCAGTGCCTGGTGTCCCTCACCCCTTAGAGGGCACAGCCAGGTCCAGAGCACATGGACACCATTGTGAGAGATGGACGATAGCTGCAACYCCTTTTGGAAATAAACCCAGCCCCTTCATCCCTTCTTGTAGCTACCCTTYTCTGTTGAAAAATAATAATAAAAAAAAAAGTGAAACTGAGCTTAGAAGAAGCTATTCCTCCTAGATAAATTCAGCAACATTTTTAGTAGATATATTTTCTACAATTGTGCCACGTGCCTCTGCTTGAATCATACAACGGATGTAGAGGGACCTTATAACCTTTTTGCTGTCAGAGCGAAAGCTATTGCATGGAAGACATTATGGGATTTGGGGAATTATTATCCCCCTTAGTTAGTTAACAAGAATCTGAGGCTCTCTGAGCAAGTGATAAATTGCTTTCTCTGCAGGCTAGGAGACTTCATTGGCTTTTAAGCTTTTAGAAGATCTCTGGTCACATTAAAAAAAAAAGAAAAGAAAAGAAAAACAAAGAAAACATGGAATAAACRTGACCTGTGCCTCTTTGAGAGAAGGTGATATGTACATCCAGAGATCTCTCTATACTGAAGCTCCAGGGAGCACACCACATTGCCGGCTGATGTTTCATTAGCTAAAAGAGAAACAAACTCAAAACCTGATCTAAAGCTTATTGAGTCATACAGGGTAGCAGAGCCGCAAAGCAGGAGGCCAGGCTCGCCCCTGCTTGYGCCTCGCCAGCAGAGCGTCTTGTGCTAACGTCCCGTCACTGCTGGCRCCCTGCAGGAGCACGGGAGCCTCCCGAGCCAGGGCAGAGCCGCTGGGGTGGCCATGCCCAGGAGAGGGGAGCCCAGGCCAGCACGGGCCCGGGCTGCATCTGTGAGACTGGGAGCTGGAGCCATGTCCTCCTACACGGGAGCAAGGCACCTTGAGGAAACAGGATACGGAGACAAAACCAACACACGGATGTACACCATGAAATCCAGGCTGATGTATCCAAAGAGTTTCCCCACAACAGCAGAAATGAGAGTGAATAGAAAAAGAGAAAACCTGGAACCACCGACCACCAACTTATTATATTAATTAATTTGCCTTCTTATCATCAGAGACAGTCACATAAAAGCAGCTCTGACTAGTACACCAGAATTAAAGGAGCTGTTCTCAGCCCAGCCCACAACATCTATTAATAGAGACACACAATCCAGCAAAGTGTTTTGATGAAGATTTTGTGCACACACAAACAGACAAATCCAGTGCCTAAAATGGCCCAGAAGCAGAGCAGTGCCAAGGCACCCACATTCCTTGTGCTGGAGCTTCAAGGGCCATCAGCGCGTGGGAGGCCGCGTGTACACGGCACCGATGAGCCCCCTGCAAATGATGAGGGGAGGCAGCGTGGCCAAGAGCAGCCTCTCCACTAACAGCCTGAGCAAAGCCAGTGTCTCACTGGAGTGTTAATGAATCATGCAGATTTCAGGCCTGGGGAAAATAACATTTTCTTTCATTTTATTATACAAGAAGTTGGCAACAGACCCAACACAAGACAGCTGGACAGCAAGGAAGGACTCAGAATACACTCAAAGACSCAGCAGCCTCTTTAGCCGCTATTTATCTGTCTCTCTTTTGCAAAAAGAGATGTCAAAATCATCTAAAGCATCAACACCTTTCAAGGCAGCCAAGTCAGGAGAGTGCAGGGAAGCGAGGACRGGGCTCACAGGGCCACTGCAGTTCCAGGAGGCTGCGCTTGCTCCCGCCAGGAATCACACTTACCTTGGAGCATGGCTGCTCCTGACAYAGCTCCTCCTGCCAGCGGCCCAGACAAGTCACTCAGGGTGTTAGTGCCRTCAGGATAAAACCAAGCACAGCTCGGTCTGCACAGTGAGCCCAGTGCAGAGGCGCCCGGCAGACCCACGCCCACCATGGGAGTGAGCACTCCTCGTGTGCAGGGTTTGCACCCACACACAACCTGCCCTGCTGCAACCTGCGCCTCTGCTCCCACCCAGAGCCTGCAGAAATGTCCCAGGCCACCGTGCATGGTGAGAGAAGAGGAGCTGCAGGAGCCCCCACACCTCACAGASAGTATTGCTCCACTCTATCCCTAGAGCTAACGTGCAGCCTTTCAGCTTTCCCTCTGAGATATTCAGAAAATAAACTACTTCCTTCTGTCTCTTCCCTGCTCTAGGGAAACACCACCCCAGGCACACCTTAGCAAGAAGCACAAGCTGTCCCAGCTGAAACAGAAGGACCAACTGATGAGRATGCCCTTGAGGGATCACACCTGGGTTAGCCTGGTCATTACCCAGTTTGTGCACAAATTAACTGCCAAATTAGCACAAATTGTCTGCTACTTCACCTGGTGTGGGATCAGGAAAAACGGAGATTGCAGAGCCAGTTCATTGCTAAGCCCACGGTGGCTGCAGCAATGTACAGCTGGGTGCAGATGTTGATGTTTTGAAGCAAGACCTGCTTTTCCTATCTGAGATAGGAAGGACTAACATGAGCATCTCTCAGGCTGAGCAAACACTCACTCAATGCCTGTCACCAATAAAGCAAGGCCTGTTTTGCCACCGTCTCCTGTGGTTGCTGCCCATGGTGGGCATGGGGAACAGTCCCTGCGARGAAGGCAGCACCCTCCTCCGGTGCATCCATCCAGCAGACTTCCCGCGTGGCACAGGCAGAMTGTCTGCTCTGCAGATTGTGTTTTTCCATTCAAGGATTATTCCTTCACTTCTTACAACTTCCTATGAATATTCCCCTAGCTTCYATGGGGAAATGGAGGCACTGAGGCAGAATGTGTTGCCTCCAGTGCTGTATTTAGTGCATTGCTGACCAAGCTGGGAGTTAAAACTGTTGGGGAGGCAAGCTCACGTTTATCATAAATACAGTGAAATTACATTTAAAAAATCAAGGGCTAAGATCTTTGGGACAGAAATATGCACCTGGACACACAGAATATTTTTAGAGTGGTTTCTGCTATCTACTCAGATAGGGCTCTGAGCCCTACTAAAGCACTACCAGGATCATTAGCACAGGCAGGTTTCCTGCAGCGAGCAGCGCTGCGRTGCAAAGCTCAGCAAGGTGCACCAAGTTACAGGCCGCCCTTCTAACGACCGAGCCTGGCCTTTAAGAAGAGAACCAGAAAAAGGAATCAAAGAAAGAGAGGTGATAGGTCATATAAACACAGGTCTATGGAGAGACCCAAAACCAATCTCAGCTCCTGGTCTGAGATGATCTCAGAGAAACGTGGCTGAAGGGAAGCCGGGAGCACTCTGCGATCGCTGGAGGGCAGTTACTGCCGTTTCCATTCTATCTGCTTTCTCAGAAATGTTTCTTCAAATTGCCRCTAGCATTTGAAATAAAATTATTTCATCAGAAGAAAACTATCAGTGCGTATATGGAATTTAACTTCCTTGTATTTCAGTGGGACAAAGTATGATTTGTGGAGAACTGACCTACAGCCAAATTGGTTCAGAAAATAACATTAGTGTTTGTTTCTGCCAGAGGACTTTGCAATTCAGGGTGGAGGCTCGAGGAGTCTCCTGCGGAGCTGCTGCAGCCGGGCGAAAACCCTCTGGAGCATCCAGCACGGAGCGCGCCCCAGCGCCAGCAYGGCCAGGGCTCTGGGTAAACGAGCAACACAGCAGAGAGGAGTCTCGAGTCTGTTCTGAGCTTTGAAGTGGCCAGTGCCGGTGGTTCAATCTTTATCTCCCGCCGCTGTTGACCCAGCGAGCCGTTCATACCCCCACGGCCTCATCCCGGTGCAGGGCACCCCAGGGCAAGGCCGTGCCCCAAGGGTGGCAACGCGCTGCCTCCCGCTCGGTAGCCAGAGGGGCTTTGCCGCCCTCTCTGGGCTGCCCTCCCATCTTGGAGGGTATCCACATGTTCTGCACACCCACRTGGGCTAGCAGTGCCGTTCAGCACAGAGCCCAGCCCTGCAGGATACACATGATGGATGCTGCAGCCCAGGGCACGGCCCTGCCTCCCTGGGAGCTCCGCGGCCAATGGGACCAGCACAGCTCGTCCGCCCGAGCCCAGCCCRCCAGAGCCGCTTGGAGCCTCCCGTCTGCACAGGAAGGTGTCCAGCCCCCTCATTTTCAAACTAGGTCCCCGCAGTGACATCCCTTTGGAGAAACGTGGGACGCACCTTGTCCATGCGGGATCGCTGGGAATGCCACACTGAGCCTGCCGCGGTGCAGGGGCATGAAGGGAAAAGACCCCAGTGGGAGTCCTGGCCTCAGCCTCGCTGCTTTCCAGCTGGGCTGGTGGCACCCTGAGGTGTCCCCAGAGGGGCAGTGCTGCCCCTCTGGATAACCTGCTGCTAGTCTAGGGGGTCAGCAGGAGGATATACCCCAAAAAATGTATTTTTGAATTAAACAATAAAAATTTTTTAAAAAATAATCATGCCAGAAATGGAAGCCAAGTGAATAGTACATCAGACTGCAATCCCATTTAAATAGGTAGCAATAGACGTGGCAACCAGCTTCCCAGGAGGCAGCAATGAAATGAAAGACGCAGCCTCTTACCTGCTCCTTGCATTAGGATGCCGGGGTGCAGCACCCTGGCGCGGGCTAAGGATGCTGCGCTGCCTGCCAAGGCTTTCCATATGGAAGAGGGCAGGCCATGCCCTTCAGCGGAGGACGGGTACAAAGAGTCCAGCTACGAGGTAGGATGTGAATATAAATGATTTTCAGAGAAGTTCCTGATCTTATCGTTTAGCCTTTCCGCTTGAACAAGGAGAACCACAACAGAAARTGAGGGGACTCACTAAGCTCTGGATCCAGGTCCAGCAACCTAAATATCCACAGGCGCTTTGCAAGAAAGGCAGCTGKTGAGGATCTCTCTGATTAAGTGCTGAATTCAATAGTGGCGTTGTAAGCCGAGAACAGTCATTTATCAAGAGCACATGGCAAGGCTGCTCCTAAGCACCGCGTTGGAAGTGACCTTTGCGGCAGACTGTTAAATGTGATGGGATCCCCGGGCGCGACTGCCAGAGGAAAGGGACGGGGCTGCTCYCGTCTCCCACGTGGTGGGCAAAACCCCGAGCTCAAAGCTTTGCCAGGGAGGACACAAGGGGAACACAAGGGGAAAGGGCCAAATCTGCCGCGCTGCAGCGCTTTGGAACATGGCAAGCCAGAGCAAATAACAGGATTAAATATTGTGTTTCTCAAGGCCCTTGCAAGAATAACCCCCAAGGCAGCACGAATTTCAGAGAGAAGACCCAGCAGTCTGCTTCTATGATATACATGGTGGTTTGAGTGATACAGTATTCCCCAGAAGATAATTAGGATACTGCTTGTATCAGAGGGTGAAACCAGATCCATTGAAAACCCCCCAATAAAGAGGGAGGAATCACTTTGTGGTCATGCAAAACTCAAAGTCATTTTGAGGGAGGAAGCATTAAGTCTGAAGGAAACTCGCTGCAAGCCCACTGCTTGGCGGCTGCTGAAGTGAGTCAATGCACTTCCTTGGATCTGCTGCCACGGGTTGTGGTTGTGGGACTGCAGTTTTGCACCATTTGCACCATTAAAAAAATATTTTCCTTTTAGCATACAAAAGACTTTGTGTATCCAAGATTACAACAGACTCCTAAAATCAATGGCCAGCAGTGGAGAAYCGAGTGGTTGCAATGAGGAGCATCTTCCCTGACTTGTGCTTTCTCCCATGGCTCCGTCCACATTCATATGCTAATGAAACCTCTACCTGGTAACGGCTCTGCGGTCCTTTCTGAGAAGTTCTTTGAATAATTGCAAGTCATGATGTGTTGATTAGCATTTCTACTCTCCAAATTACTTCTGCATGTGAAGCAAAGGGGCAGCATTAGCAAAGTCTATGATAACACACACATGAATCTCCTTGTCACTAATGGCTGTATAAAGTGACACCTGCTTCTGGGGTGTGTTCCTATGGGTGAGTCTAGTAATGCTCTTTGGAGTGGGGGGCTGATGGTTCTGCACTTCTCCAATGCGGTGTCTAGCACAGCACCAGCAGCTGATGTGCTCCAGTTTGAGAGCAGCTCCCAAAGCAGGAGCCGTCATCACGCTCTCCCTGCCCAACAGAGGCATCAGCACCTCGGCACACACGGCTGCGCGGGGCCATTTGCCTGCCTCGAGCAGCAAACCCTGCAACACGGGCGTCATGGAGCGCCTCGGAACCYGGAGCGTGCCTTGGCGTCCTGGCCGGAGCGCTGGGCCCGTGCGGGCAGAGGGAGGGCAGGCCACCCCCCCAAGGCGCTTGCTGTGTCCCATGCAGGCCCATGTGYGGGGCAGGATTGGGGCTCGTGCACCTTGGTGACTCAAGGGCAGCGCGTGGGAGCAGCGGAGGGGCCCTGGGTGCTGGCACCTGCATGCCAGGGTGGTGCAGGTGATGCCTCGTGGGGCTGCCACACTGTCAGGGAGCCCTGTACATGATTCCCCTCCCGGTCCCCAGCAGCTTATGCAGCAGCTTTCTGAGACACGGAGCATCCTCTTGCTCTCCTCCAGATGCACTGCAAAGGAGCAKCATCAAAGCCCTCACCTTCCCCACCAGTACCAAAACCACCACATGGAAATATCAGCCCATAGAGAGATGGACAAAGCGAAGACGTGAGTGGTCAGCAGCCCAGACAGAAACAAGGAGGTGAAGCAGGTCTTCACCTGGAGCAAGACCCAGTCGAGGGAGAGGAGCAGAGCTGCAAGCGGCAGCGCCAAGGCAGCCGGCCGGGGCAGGGCGAGACGGGGGCACCATCTGGAGCAGAGCGCRCAGAATGAGCCATGGTGCTGCGGGGCGTCGCGCTCCGCTGCCCGGCCTGATGGAAAAGTCACGGTGAAAGGCCAAGTTTAACCGTCACCATCTGCAAGAGGAGCCGTGTCGGGCCGCAGGGGCAGCCCCTGCCAGCCGGCGCACGGTGGCGTCGGGCAGATGTCGTGTCCCGGCCTCAACAGCGAGAGCAAGGAGAGCTGAAGCGTCAGGCGGTGGAAGCTCCAGTGCAGAAGGAAAAACGCGGCCAGATGTTTGCTGAATGGCCGCTCCTGTCGGGAGYGCCCAGAGACACCCAGCGCGTCTCCGAGATAGATTTCCCTGGCRGGCTTTCTGTGTAAAGAGGGGAGAGCGTGGCCAGATTCACCTGCGAAACACTCAGCGCGTGCCCAGCGCCCCCAGGGCTGCCTCCGCGCCCGCRCAGCCAGGGCAGAGGGGCTCATGGTGCCACGGGCTGATCTCTCCCCAGCACTGCTGGCGCTGCTGCCCACGGCACCCGGCAGGTTTTGGTGGGAGGAGGCTGCCTTCTGCCCAGGTCCGGGTGAAAAGAACCCCCAGACAGCACGGTAACTTGGGGCAGCAAGACCCAAAAGAGGAGGGGGACACGGGTGCTCACACTCACACTCCATGTTGTCACCCTGCCCCGGGAGCTGCCCTGGGACTCTCCAGGATGGCTCCGTCAGTGCTTCCCACCTGCAACACGAGGACTTCAAAGGCAAACGCTGACCCCAGCAGCGGTGTCCTGCAGCTAACACAGGTTTCTCAGCTCGACAAGCTGCTGGTGCCGGGCCCCATCAGGGCCTGGTCCTGCAGAACTGCCTCCAGCACCTCCTGCAGCACATCCTCCTTGGGTGGCACKGCCCTGTGGCTGCCTCCCACTCTGCGCGGCTCTCCCTGCACCAAAAACAGCAGGGACAGAAGCTTTGGGGTGCACCAGGGTGCCTACGTGCTCACACAGGGCAGGCACTCATTTTTCAGCTGCTGGGAAACCCTGGCAGTGCAGCCGCCTTGGCTGCACCAGGCTCTGAGGGGGACCGGGCCGGCTGCCCTCTGCATCTGACGTTATCGATGGGGCTGCTGCAAGCCCGGGAGCTGTGATGGATAGAGCAATTTCAGTTTTCTTTGGCTCTGGCAAAATAAAATATGGATTGCTGAGGGTCTCTGGAGCCACATCACCCCTGCCCATGTGACGCTGCTCGGAGCACTGCTCGCTGCCTCCGCCGGCTGCGCGGTTGCTCACATGGCACCGCGCGGCCTCACTGAGGAGCTGGGAGGCAGACGGGGTGCACGAGGCAGCCTCCGTGCTGACCAGCACCCACGAGGAGCACCCTGCTGCYGGGGAGCCTGCCCGAGGGGCGGCAAATGCGGCTGCATCCACATTGAGCAGCAATGCTGGCGCACAGGGCCCTGCAGGCRGCTGTGCCGGGCACGAGGGTGGTCGGCTCCAGGCTGGAATCRTCCCCAGTCCTGGTAGAGGGCAGCTTTCAGCTGGTGCCACTGCTGATCCAAGCACCCGAACCGGGACTTCTGCTGTGGGCACCCAGGGTGCCCTCCTGCGCTCCACAGGGACACAGACACGTGTGTGGGAAGTGGCCGAGCCCGCACGGGGAGAACGGGCACGCGACGCTCGTGTGCTACGTGCTGTCCTCATGCAGCAGCCGCCTCGTTCCTGCCAGCCCTCCTGGAGAGGGGTTTTGTTGCTGGCAGTCCCCTTAGAAACGCTCGAGAGGCTCATTCCTCGCCGCTCAGCGAGCGTCACCATCACACACCTGCTGGGCAGCTTCCCAGCCCCGGGAAGGGCCCATGCTGCTGGAACAGGGACCTTCCCTGGTGCCATTTGGGCAGGCTGATGCCTGGGGCRTTTTGCATCCCCACAGCCCAGGGTGCCTTGGCTGCACCAAGCCGCAAAGGCAGCCAGTGCCAAGCCCAGCCCTGGGTTTGCACCTTGCTGGAGAGGGTGTCCCTGTGTGCCTGCTGGGGCAGGATCCCTGGCACACCAAGAGGACTCATCCTGTACCAATGGGGCTTTGCACAGCTCTGCTCACAGCCAGCAACAACCAGCAGTGCCTGGCGCTGTCCCCTGGCCTCCAAGAGGGGCTCACGCCCCTGCCCGGGGCCCTCTGGCCTCTCCCGAGGCTGCTGCCCGCAGGGAGGCTCAGAGCGGGCGCGCAGCCGGACGCAGCCTGTCCACCCGCTGCCCAAGCTCTGCCCTTTAAATCCTAAGCGAGGGTATTATTTATAGCCCTCCATCCATATGTGCCGAGCAGACCCAGGAAAGGGATATAATCCTCTTAGAAGCAAAAGCATCTGGGAAGCGCAGGAGCGGAGAGCACCCAGAAAGCAAGCGCGAAGCAGACGGCAGGAGCAGCGTCACCGTCGTCAGTGACGGCAGCCGGAGGACGAGGCTTCCCCGGAGCTGCCCAGGGCTGCCCCTCACAACACTGCCATGGGCAGCTCAGCTCCCTAAACACGTGCGGGTTTTTGTGTTTAACTCAGGAGAACCGGATGCTGCTCATTTTGCCAGAGCAACAGATGCACCTCATCATTGAGCAGAATTTGCTTGTTTGCCTTGATCCCGTTACGTGGGTTTCACAGCGAGCATTGGGCTGTGGGGAGATAGACGCATTTTCAGGTGCATTTGGCCAACACTGTTGGTGGGGCATAAGCCAGACAGCCTGTGCCCCTGCCCGGGCAGTGCTGAGCACGGGGAGCACCGCAGCACGCCGGGCTGCCCTTCTCTGCAGAGGAGATGGGGAAGTGCTGCTGTTGCCACCACGGACAGGGGATTTGGAGACACGAAACCCCTGTGCAGGAGGAGTGGCCGGGACAMCAAGGTGCGTTTCCAGCCTTGCACTCTCAGTAAACACACGTGACAGAAATTGCTGTTGTGCAGCCTGTCTGAAGGACAAACCTCCGGTTGCTGGGCACCCACCAGTACTAGACCCACCGCTCCTCCCCAGCAGCTCTTCCACTCACCTTCCCACTCTCCAAGGCTTCTCTTGGGGCTTCCAGGAAGATCTCTGCCTTCACCGGACTTCCTTCTCCCTCTCTACTGAGAGGAAAATTATGTTCACCCGCACTCCCCTTATCTGCAAGCCTTTTAATTAGCATGCAGTACAAATAGGAGAGCTCTGCCTTAACCACCTTGGATGCCTTCAGAGCTGGGGAAAGTCATCTCACAAGGGCTGAGCACAGACCTGGTCCTGTTCCCTGGGCGGGCCTGCTGGCGAGGCAGGGAGCCCCCAGTCTCACTGCACAACGTGTCCCCATGCCTGTTCTCTTGGGGCTTCCCTGCTCCTGAGACCGGCCGATGGGGCCCAAGTCAAGGGGTGCAGGTCTCCTGTGCTGGAGACCCTGCATGCAGCCCTGGGGCTTGCCCACCCTGTCTGCATGGACACCAGTGAGTGAGGACCTGGGTCCCTGCAGCAGCTGCTCCAGGGAGACAGACACGGGGAGCCCCAAACTGGGAGGTCCCCTGGGCGCTCTGAGGAGCCCGGGCAGATCTGGACCCGCGGCTGCCGGGTGCTGGACCCCGCTCCCGCCGTCGCGGGGCCCCGTGTCCAGCCCGGTCCCCGCGCGGGGCGGCGCGGCGGGGGCGGCGCGGGGAGCGG
>PTEX01000031.1:4949886-4988803 GCA_003342815.1 Eudromia elegans | reverse complement strand
CGGGACGGGCTGTGGCGCCCGCGGGAAGGGGAGCCCTGGGGGCGCAGAGCGGGGCGCGTCCAGCCCGGGCGGCCGGGGAGCCCCGGGGGGCTCGGGCAGGGGCTGCCGTGCTGGCTGCGGCCCCGAGGGAGCCGCCGCGGGCGAGTCCTCCATAGGAGGTGCCGGGAAAGCTGCCCGCCGGGCGTCCCCCCAGCACGTGCAGCCCGCGGGGCCCCGAGGTTGTCCCTGCTCCCCAGCCCGGGCCCGGGCAGCGGTGGGGCCCCGGGGTCCCGGAGGGAGCCCCGGCACGCGGCCACGAGGCGCCTGCTCCCTGACGGGGTAGGGCCGCCCGCCCGCCCCGTGCCGAGCCCTGCTCCCCGCCGCGGCCCSGCACGGCTGCGAACCCGGGCTTCTCCTGCCGCCTCTTCGTGTCCTCCAGGCGTGGGACTGGGGCCTCCGGGCAGCGCTGCTCGGGAGCTGCCAACTCGTGCTGGCCCACGCTGCAGGGCTGCTGTGCCCGCCGCTGCTCAGCACCTACGTGGGGTGCTCCTGGCACGTACGAGGGCCAGTGTCTGCATTGGAGAAATGATTTTTGCCCCCTCTGCGGTGTTGCGTCCCCCCACTCGCTTGCCAGCTGCCTTGTGGGCTGCTGAGGGCAGAGCAGAGGCAGGCAGCGCTCGGCCAAGAGGCGTGATGCGATTACGGCTGGCTCCGGGCTGCTTTGCCCAATGCTTCCTGAGGTCCTGGGCAGAAGAATGACTCCAGGGTTGTGCGAGGCCAGCACATGTCTGTGGAATGGGCCCATCTTGCAGTGGAGGACAGTGCCTGATGCACCTTGGCTACGCGTTTGGGGTGGGCCCATCTTGCAGTGGAGGACAGTGCCTGATGCACCTCGGCTATGCGTTTGGGGTGCAGGAGAGCTGGGGGACGGACATGTGTCACCAGCGTGGTCCCCAAGCGGTCCCCATGCCTGTCCTGGTGTGCTGCTCTGCAAGCACTGCAGGATGGCAGCCTGCACCCGCAGGCACCGCTGGCGCTTGAGGGACAGCGAGGTGACGCTGGACACTGCGCTGCTGGCACCTAGAGCAGGAGTCCTGCGGGGCTGATTGTGCACGGTCCTTCCAAAGCTGGTGTCCTTCTCGCACTGCCGCCCACATGCCTCGAGCTGCGAGTGCCCTGGGCGAGTGCCCTGTGCTCTGCACCCCATGCTTGGCCCTTCTGCTTCCTCCGAGCACAGACAGTGCTGTTGCCATTGTGCTGCCATTGCCTCCAGGACAGCCTTGATGAGCCCCAAACTTGTCCTGTGACGATCTCTGCAATTTGTTCGAGTCCCCTCCTCACACAGGGGCTGCACTGCAGCCTGAGAAGGACCTGACCAGCACACGCTTCCTTAGGGCTTGCCCTGTGGCACTGCACGGAGTCTCCTCTGCCTTTGGGAGCGCGTCTCCCTCGGCCACGCTCGGGGTGAGCGGCAGTGGGAGCTCAAATCACGGCCCTTGTGTCTCTCACTCTGGCCCAGGTCCCCGTTTCAGCTCGGGCACACGGTGGTGCCGGGAGCGCCAGCTGCGGCCAGTGGGGACAAGCATGAGGGATGCGCCAGTCCCGGGGTACCGACGGAGGCTCCTCCATCTCGCCTGGGTGTGCCTGGTCTCCTCGGTGCCGGTAAGGGAGCAGGGCTGGGGCAGCCCATGGGCAGCAGGACCAGCCTTGTCCCAGCTCCTGCATCGCCGTGCTTCCCTGCCGGTCCCCAGGGCACCCAGCCTGCAGCAGCCGTGCCCGGCCTTATCTAGCGGGCTCAACACCAGTGGTTGGAGGTGACCCAGGGCTGAGCACCGTGGTCTGCTCCTGGCTCTGGAGCTTGTGTTGTCCCCTGAGATCACCATGCAGAGCTGGGTGGGTGGCTGGGTGCTCCATGGGGCCCTGGGCAGCRGGCACAGTCTTGCTGTGGGCATGGGCAATGCAGACCCCAGGGCCCCGTGGGCAGGCAGGAGCCCTAACTCCAGCTCTGCACCTGCAGCACAGCGGAGCCAAGGTGCTGGAAAGGACCTTTGAGGAGTGGATGAGGTACCGCGACGAGTGCCTGAGGAGGATGGCGAGCGAGCCGTACCCCACAGGTAGGGCTGCTGCGGGCAGCTCGGGGGCTATGGGACAGCATTGGTTGGAGTAGGGAGACCCTGGCCCTGCTGCGCTGGGGAATMTCTGTCTGGGGGCACTGCACATACCAAGCTCGGCACCCTTCGCCAGGCCTGATGCTGCAGCTAAACATGCACCAGCTGCATCCTGGCTGAGGAGCGAGAGTCTGGGCTGGAAGGCTCCGTGGGTCCCCGGTCATGCCTAGGGTCCCATGCAGACCATCGTGGTGCTGGGAGCTGAGGTCAGCACAAGGCAGAGCCTCCTCAGTAACCATATGGAAGGCAGCAAGTGCCTCCTGCTCCATCCTGGGAGGGAGAGCAACGCTGCCTTGCCTGGGGACAAAGGGGCCCTCTTCCTTTCCCATTCTTCTATAGCATATCCATAGCTGTGGCCAGTGGGGGCTCTGAAGGTGCCCGGGGGCTCTGCCGTGCACCTGGGACTGTCAGGTTCTCCTGCGGCTCTGAGCTTTGTCTTTGCTCTCGGCAGGGCTTTTCTGCAACCGGACTTTCGACATGTACGCCTGCTGGCCGGACGGGAGCCCTGGCACCGCTGTCAACGTCTCCTGCCCTTTCTACCTGCCATGGTTTGAGAAAGGTGACAACAGCCCTCTTCCATCCTGCGCCCACAGGAGAAACAYGGGTCCAGGGGGGAGCTGAGCGGGAACCTGATGTGTGCCGGGTCAGCGGTGCCTCTGACTGCAAGGGGGAGGAAACAGGTCACGAGCAGCCGTAGCTATAAGGGGACATACCCATCGGGCCACTCTGGCTCTTGTCCCACCCCAAGCTCTTGCTGGGAGCTGCCCCTGCAGTGCCGGGAGAGCAGAGCGGGATCCCGTCCTCGCAGGGGATGGGCGGCCCGGGGCTGCCTCAGCCCCAAGGGGACGTGGCCACGCTCTGTGTCCGCAGTGAAACATGGGCAGGTGAGCCGCCGGTGCGGGCTGGACGGGCAGTGGGTGACRCTCAACAGCAGCCAGCCTTGGCGGGACTACTCGCAGTGCGAGGAGGAGATGGAGGCCGCCATGGAGGAGGTGGGCTTCCCAGGGCGGCACGCGGACGCGGTGCTGGGCCCTGCACGGGGGGTGGCCGCGCTCACCAGCGCTGTGCTCGCGTGCAGGAGGGCGCCCGCAGGCTCATGGTGAGCTTCAAGGTGCTCTACACCGTGGGGTACTCGCTGTCGCTGCTGACCCTCGTCTCTGCCCTGCTCGTCCTCACCATCTTCAGGTAGGGAGCATGGGGACGGAGGTGCCCCTGGGGCACGTGGTGAGGGGACCCCTGAGCCCCTCGCTGTCACAGGAAGCTCCGCTGCACCAGGAACTACATCCACGCCAACCTGTTCGCCTCCTTCGGGCTGCGGGCCACCTCGGTGATCGTCAAGGACGCGCTGCTGGAGAGGCGCTGGGGCATGGAGGTGGCGCGCGTGGCCGACTGGGAGGCCCTGCTGAGCAACGAGGCAAGGGCTGCGCGGGCCATGGGGCTGCGGGGGCCGTGGGGCTGCGCGGGGCACTGCTGGCCCTCGAGGCTGGGCGAGCGGGAGCCGATCGTGTGCAGGTGCTGTGCGCCCTCATGGGTGCCCTATGGCCACCCTGCCGCCTCATGGGTGCCCTATACCTGCTATGCTGCCTCATGGCCACCCTGCCAACTCATAGCTGCCATGTCGCCTCATGGGTGCCCTGCCACCTCATGGGTGCCCTATGGCTGCCATTCTACCTCATGGGCGCCCTGCCACATCACAGGCCCCCTATGGCCACCCTGCTGCCTCATGGTCACCCTATAGCCACCCTGCTGCCTCACGGGTGCCGCGCCGCCTCATGAGCGCCATGCCCCCTCATGGCCACCCTATGGCCACCTCACAGGCGCCGTGCTCTCCACAGGCGGCCATCGGCTGCCGCGCGGCGCAGGTGCTCATGCAGTACTGCATCCTGGCCAACCACTACTGGTTCCTGGTGGAGGCCGTCTACCTGTACAAGCTGCTCATCGGCGCCGTCTTCTCCGAGCGGAATTACTACCGGCTCTACCTCTACCTGGGCTGGGGTAGGTGTCACGGGCAGCCCCGCAGCCCGTGTCCGCTTTCTGCACCGGGCTGGTTGCTCAGCCCAGGCAGCTATTCGGTCTTGACGGGCGTTGCTGTGTGACTTRCAGGCACTCCCGTGGTGTTCGTGGTGCCCTGGATGGCCGCCAAGTACCTGAAGGAAAATGCCGAGTGAGTGGGGAGGGACGTGGGGCCCCAGGGCCGGGTGCTCGGGGAGGCTGCCATGGGGCAGGAGCGGGCACCTGGCCGAGACCATCCCTATCATGGCCCAGAGTCATGGCGCTGCTCTCCCTGCCCAGGTGCTGGGCGCTGAACGAGAACATGGCCTACTGGTGGATCATCCGCATCCCCATCCTGCTGGCGTCCCTGGTAAGGGCGCTCGGGCGCCGTCCTCAGCGGCGACATGGCTCCCTTGCCCACAGCCCCTGCGGGGTGCCGGGCTGCAGGGAATGTGTCCCTGCCCCTGGCACGCCTGCCCTAGCGCCATCTCCCCCCAGATCAACCTGCTGATCTTCATGCGGATCCTCAAGGTGATTCTGGCCAAGCTGCGCGCCAACCAGAAGGGCTACGCAGACTACAAGCTGCGGTGAGCCGGGGGCTGCGCTCTGCGCCACGCGCTCCGCCACCTTTCCTGCTCCTCCAGGGCAGCATGCTGCTTCCCAGTCCTGCAATGTCATTAAAAGACGATCTTGATGTTAACAAACAGGCTGTTAATTGACTTGACAGAGCTCTGAAGTGCACTTTGCAAGCATGCCGAAACCGTGCAGTACTCACAGCTCTAGATGATCCCTTCTGCTCTTTCAGGTTGGCCAAAGCCACGCTGACCCTCATCCCCCTCTTCGGAATCCACGAAGTGGTCTTCATCTTCGCCACTGACGAGCAAACCACAGGCATCCTGCGCTACATCAAGGTGTTCTTTACCCTCTTCCTCAACTCCTTCCAGGTGAGGCTGTACAGCAGCACAGGGCCCGGACTGGGAGGAGAGGCCCCTTTTCCTCTGCCCCTTGCCAGCCTGGTTGTGCCCACCATTGCCTCTTGTTGGGGTTGTGTGTTCCTGGCCTGGRCAGTCAGTACTATGCCCGCTGCAGACTGCGGGCACCACACGTGTGTGTCTCATGCAGTTGCTTCAGAGTGAACCCCCTTCCACGCACTGCGCCCAGTGGAATGCTAAGAACAGGGAGGGAGGAGGCACCATTTCCACAGCCCTGTGGCCAGCAGAAAATCCAGTGGCACAGTCACCATCTGCTTGATGACAATGGAGAAGCTAATGTGCCTGCTGCCCAGGCTGGTGGTGGCAGGGGAGAGGTGAACTGCACCCACAAATAGTCTCATGAGACAAAACACACAGTAGTTCCCAGGGCCACTGAATATACCATCCTGTGAGAGGCTAGTGCTGGTGTCAGTCTCATTCTGAGCCCTGGTTCTCTCCGCAGGGCTTCCTCGTGGCAGTGCTGTATTGTTTTGCCAATAAAGAGGTATGTGCAACTTCTGCAAGCTTTGCTTGACTACCCACCCACCTCTGCCTAGAGTTTGCACTGCTTCCCTTGTCCTCCAACTGTGTACCTATTGCCTAACACAGCCACAGGTGGAGCAGGAGGCACCAGGGTCTCATCCTGGCCTTTTCTGGTCTGGAGCCAACACCAACCTGAGTGCAAGGACACTCCTGGCTCTTCCTTCCCCTAACAGGAGGCAGGATGAGTTGCAGAGGTAGCCARGCTGAGGCAGTGTGAGCAAGTGGTGCCTCATGCTAAGCCCAAAGGGCTCTGGAGGCTGCATTGCTGTACCATCTTGCCACCATTTGAGGGTGCTTAAAAAAAGTCAACTCAAAAATGGGAGATTTCTTTGAGCCTTGACTCCATTGACATTTTGTGCTGGGAATTGAGCTAGTTTTGTGTTCTGCCAGCCCCAGAACACCTCCAGTGTCCCTAAAGGCTCCAACCTTAGCCCTACCTGCATCTCTGGCAGCAGGGAGGAAAGGGTGAGAGGCACTACCCAGGGCATCTCATTTCCTTACCAGGTGAAGTCAGAAATGAAGAAAAAGTGGCAGCTGTGGAAGCTCGACCACCCAGCACTCTGCTGTACCCAGTGATGGCAGCGCAGCACAGCTGTGGCACCCTGCCCCAGAGGGGACATGGGGGCTGCCAGTGTCACTATACCAATGCAGGAGCTACCCTGAACCTTGCTCTGGTACTGCACTTCTGTCTGCCAAAGAGCACACGGGGRAACTCACATCCCAGCTGAGCCAAGGACCTGGAAGCAGGGCGCAAGCCCTAAAGGCAACTGTAGCAGCATGTATGAGGAACGGCTGAGCTCGGAGCAGCTTCCGAAGCTGTGCTGCATTCGAAGGCAGTGCAGCAAGTTCCCTCGGCTGCAGTCTAGGACTGAGCCAAGAGACACTTGGCTCTTACAAGACATTGCCATCTCCACAGAAAAACTCACCTTGCTTGGGCTTCAGCACAGAGCAGGTAAACTACATGGGAAGGTCAGCCCGCTCATTTCTACACTGCCTGACCTGTCTGTACAGCACCACAAACTACCTCTGTTGGCATCTGCCAGGTCTGCACACAGGAACTCCTGCCTGATCAACACTGATGCCTTGGGCATCTGCAGCAGTGGGGTCAGAGCAGCTGGAAATGGAGCCTGGTCATCAGCAGAGGGCAAGCACCAGGGTGACAATGTCGTACTGCTTGGTCCTGACATTCCTGCACAGCACCTGCAGCCAGCATTCTAGTTAACAAGCATCTCCTGCTGCCATGGCATTCAGAACTGAAGAGGTGGAATGTACTGAGCTGTGCCAAGCAATGCTGTGACCCAGGGCATCATGATCCTGCTCTCCTTGCCCTAAGCCCAGACCATAACGCTAGTGCCATGAACTGTCTATTCCAGGGAGAACCCTCCTGCGAAGCTCCTGTCACAGGAAGGTGCTGCCTTCTGCACCTTCTCACTACCCTCATAACCAACACAGAACYCAGCCTCCCACAATATCTACAGCCCTCCTCCTCTCCCCTCCCTCTCCAGACAGACCAAACACCAATTTTCTCCATTCTCTGAGCTCCTCTGCAGCAGTCACCTCAGAGCCTTCATTTGAAGTGAGCAGAATTGGGGAAGCAGGAGAGCACAGAGGCCTCTGAAGCATTTGAGCGCCTAGTTTTTCTTCCTAACAGCCCCCTTTAGACAAGGGCAGCACTGCTTCCTCTTTGGCAGCAGGGGAAAACCACAACAACGGAGGGCCAAGGACTTCAGAGCACGAGCCTAGTGCAGAGCTGGAGCTGAGCCTGGACCTCAACAACCCTTGGCTCAGCATCTTAACCACCTCTTCCTTCCACAACTATGAAGTCCTGCACAGGAAATATCTTTGGCTTGGAAACTGTTTCCACTGACGAAAGACTGAGCACTTTGTCACAGCTACGCAACAGATGTTTTAAGGTATTTGTTTCCCTGTACACCAAAGCATTAGCTGCACACCTATGAAGTGCCCTATTGTACCCAGAAAATCTACAGTCTGTTCTCTTCCTGGCTCTTCTCAGCAAATCCATTGATCCCAAGAGGAGGACACGGCAGGATCTGACAGGAGAGCCCTGTCCATGCTGCCCTGGCACATCTTGGCACATCCCAGCTACCAGGCTGCAAAAGGGATCCAACATCCCCACAGAACACATCAACATGAGAACAGCCAGCAGCAAGCAATGCTCCTATGCAAGCACAGCTCAGAACAGCCYCCTGCCTCTCCCTTGGGGAACAAAGCAGTTGTGCAGGTCAAGCACTGACATTCCCTCACATCTGCCTTCTGCTGGAGGGCAGAGCTACCCTGGGGGCCTGATGCCGGTGCTCCCCCCTTGGACCCAAGAGTGCAGCATATGCCAACAACGTTCAAGGCCCTTACTCTTACCTTCTGGAGCAGTACTGCTGAGACTGCCAGGCCATCACTTCACCTTGCAAAGAGGACCACACCTGCAGCTGGAGTGGAAAAAGCTCCACATCTCCATTACAGAACTGGGTACAGGTGCTTCTCCAGCTCCAGGCAAGCTGCCCACAGAGCTCCCTGGACTTACAGGCACATGGAAAGCATCACACAAGTGCAAGTGTCTTAAGGAGTGTTGCCTTGAGCATAGGGAGGAAAGAGGTCGTGCCAAGCTCAGTTGCAACTAGATTCAAAACTGGGGAACACGTCATGCAGGAGTTCTTTCCTGGATATATATATATATATATATATAGCCTCTCCAAGACCATTTTTGCACATTAACTCTCTTTTCAGATGTAAATAAATGTTTATTTTTCAGCAAATGGAGCATGCCACTTCCGTCTGCCCTGAGGGAGGGAAACAGCTCTCAGGCAATGAGGTAAAGGCAGCAGCATATGCAAGGACATCAATATTCACCTTGCTCCATAAGCACACACAGTCCCAGTTATAAAGACATCAAAGGGGTACCCAGAGCCTCTGACTCAATATAGAACACAATTCTACTCTTTATGAATAGATTTCAGTTTATACAACAAGAGGGTAAGCAGTAAAACAGTTTCATGAGTAATAAATACAAACACCTAATCAAATCACCTGTCCAGCTGTGCCACTTACAGAACACAGGGCAGGCAGCTGCTCCTGGACAGGACCTAGGTCTCGCTCTGGACACTGCTCTGCTCTTTGCTGGCTGCTGCAAGCTCCAACAGCCCCTGGCAGCATGTGTGTTTAGGGATGCTACTACAGGACCAATGCCAAACCCAAACCCTGCCTCGGGAAGGGAAAGCTGGCCCTCTTCCTAAACCCACACTTACTCCCTTCGATGAGCACTGGCCTCTGTTTCTATATGGTCCTCTCTGAATTCAGTACTGCTCAGTGCAAGATGAAGCTAAGGAGAAGAGACAGGGATCAGTTCTTAACTCCAAGGACCCTTGCTTCTACTAGCAAGGGAAAGATGCTTCTCCAGATCTTTCCCAAAAGCTTCAAAATTGGGTACAAGGACAAAAAATCCTAGCTGCACATTGGACCAGTGCCAGGCTGCTCTAGGTTAAGGATTACAAAAGCAAACTCCTAGTGCAGCATACTCTGCCCCACTCCTACCAGTCCAGGCCTCAAGTCAGCTTAGTTTGCATTGCAACAAAGTGCTTTGGTGTTGGCTAGGAAATGAGATTGTGGTATTGTTGGCTTATTTAAACTTTATAATAGGAGACCAAGAGGATACAATTCTGCAGCTATTTCCAGTGACAGCTCAGAGCTTGGTCACACAGACAGCTCACAACAGCCTTAGAGCAGAAGTGGATTAAAAAAAAATACTTTGAGGCCTAAGCTCCATTGTCACTGTAGAAACAAAGAGACAATCACCTTTGCCATGTAACTAGGGCCTTTAGAGTGCAAAAGGCATCAACACCCAGAGGAAGAAGCTGATTTCTCAGAGAAGCTCACAGCTTCTTGCTGTCCCTCTGTAGCGCTGGCACAGCAGGCCCCCTCATCACTGATGCAATTCATGTAGCAAGGGTATCCCCTTCATTAGGGAGGAGACAAGGAGGCCACAGATAGGGAAGCCCCAGAACCCTTCAACATGCAAGTGCCTGGAGGGGGAGCTGGGAAGAGCTGTGCATAGTTCTGACTGTCCTGAAAGAAATTAAACCAGGGTATCCACGATTCAACAACCCTGGCTCCCTCCAGGGAAGCCTACAGACCAGGCAACAGAAACAGCTGTTTATTTTAAATCCAAGTCAGCAAATGTCATTTTATTTAGCCAGCTAGCATAGTCTGCAGGACAGTTCAACTTACAGTAGCACCAGACTCTCCCTGCTGCCTGCACAGCCACCTCTTTCAGCACTGAATGCTTTTAAAACTCTGCAGTTAAGGGATTGCATCCTTAAAGAAACACACTGCTCACTAAACATCCTGTGCAGTGGAGACTGCACCATTACTAAAGCACTAGTTCTGTGGGACTGCCTTTAGATCTAAAGCACTGAGTCTGGCCCATTCACCCTCATTCCCAGTTTGAAGCCCACCTAAAAGGGTCCTGGGCTGCTGATTGGAAAGGCTGACACCAGCTCCAAGGATGGAGTTGGAAACTTTTTGTGCTTTGCCAGCAGTGATCAAGCTAAAAAAAATAAAATAAAAACAAAACAAAAAGCTAAAAACACACAGAAAGAAAACATTTCTTCCTCTTTCCAGCAAAGGGAAGGGCAATTTTTCAGGCTTCTCAAGCCCATCACTCAGAATTATATTTTTCTTTTTTATCCCACAGGGCTCATCAATATCTAAGAAAAGCAAATCACTGCACAGTCCTGGAAACCATTTTGCTTTAGCATAGTTRTCACTGGTGCCCATAGGGCTGCTTGTACCTCCAAGAGACAGGGTGTCTCTTGGAGAGTCAGCTTCTCCCACGCTGAGCACACTTGCACTGCTGGTACAAGCATGTCTTGGCAGAGCTGTTTCCAAACACTGAAGCTTGGAAGCCAGAGGCAAGCAATGGCTGAGGACTGAAAGCTTTGCATTGCAGCTAGATTTGGGACATGATTTATTATTTACCCACCTTCCACAGGGAAGACACCTCTATTCTTCCTTCTCTCTGCTTTGGCACTCTGCTGACTGCTAGAGGCACAGGGCAAGAATCCTGATTGAGGCAGCAAGGGCTGGTAGGAGGGAGAAGTTTTGAAGGATAGATCTGGGATGGCAAAGACGTGCCAGCCCAAGAGTAGGGCTACAAAAACTGCAGCTCAGTGAGCTGACGGACTCTAATCCTACTCACTTTATCCCTCTCTAAAAGCCTGCCCTCCTATTCCTTAAGGCAAATTATGGAGTCAGCTCTGGGACAACTACCAATTCTCACATCACCACAGCAGCTGTGGCCACAGAGGTCTCTGGAAGGATGTGAAGCAGAGAAGGGCGACCCATGGCTGCAGTCAGCTTTCTAACACCACACAGCCCTTGGTGTGGAAGGCTGCAAGAAGCTTAAGGTAGATAAACTTTTCCAGCTCTATGTTTCTTCTCTTAAGAACCTTTTGATATGACCACCACGGTCCTGTGAACCCAGACAACACTGAGACCCATAGAGCTGTCTAGTCTGTGTCTCTGCTGTCCCTTGTTCTCCCAGGCGTGTTCTCCGACGGCCGAGACCTTCTTCCACTTATCTGTCAGCCGTTGCAGCACTCCCAGCCGCACTGCGGTGCTGCCAGCGCAGCCCTTGCGCTCATTCTCCCAGGCACACGTAGCTTCCGGGTGGAACAGTCACCCGACGTCAATATTCCTGCAGCCATCAGGAAACAYGAGACAGTTGTCCTTTCAGTGAGGTGAGGGGACAAGGGAACAAGGATTTTTCCAAAGGGAAAGACAGTCCAAGGGCACATGCTTAGGACTAGTTAAAGCGGAGCCTCAGCTGTGCAGGCTGACTGAGCCCAAGGCACAGAGCAGAGGGCTGTTACCTGCTGCAAGCTGAAAGGCCCCCTCTGTTCCATAGTTCTCAATAAGTCCAACTCACCGTCCTGTTTTGTTACGGCTCCAGCCAGCTCTGCCCACCCTTTCCTGGGGCTTGAAGCCTTTGTAGGTTTTGAGTCACAGTCTGCAGAGCTTTTCCTGCAGACAAGCCAAAAGAAAACAAACAAAACATCAGCATCAAGAGGTCAACACRTGTCACAGAACAGGTTGCAGGCTGCATTATTGCTGCTTTCTTGCCTCCCACACTGCACTCTTCCATGCAAGCTGTAACAAGTTAAACTGACACTACAGCTTGGCAATCTTGGCTAGCACTCATTCCTCAGCAAGGCRGATGCAACCATCCAAGGCCCAGATATTAGCTGCTCTGTTCAACAGCACTCYCAGCACCTAGAATCTCTTGGATGAGAGCATGTTATAACAGAGTCCTGCATGCACCATGCTGGGAGCCTGCAGACACAGAGTATGTCTGCAAAGAACTGGAGCCACAGGAGCCTAGTGCTTTAGCACCACTGGAGACTGCTAGGACAACAGGAAGAGCAGTACCCAAGCTGAGCCTGGGGAAAGCTGCTAGGAGGCTGTACTGGCAGAGCATATTGTGACCCAGGAAACATAGCCCTGAGGTAAAGCACAGAAAAGCATTCACACCTCTGCAGGAGAGCCAGAAATTCCACAACACAGGTGAGGAGGAAAAAAAACAAACCCAGAAGAGGTTCTTCCTATGAATTTGTCCTGCGAAAAAAAGCAAGACCTACTCTAGCAGCAGAGGAGGAATGCAAGGAAATGTCAGCACCAGTTTCAGAGCCTGAAGGCTTCCCTGAACATGACTGAGGATGATCAGATTCCTTCAGCCTATCCCTACCATCATGGGCCTGCCCATCCATGCCCCAACTCCAGTACAACACGGGACCAGGGATCTCCATGACCTTACCCATTTCTCCCACACACTCCTCTAGGACAGCTGAGAGCTCAGGTAAACTCAGAGACTTCAAGGAAGGTGGCCATCCTTTCACACCTTCAAAAAAGGAAACATTTTAAGTCTGTATGTTGTTCTCTGTGGCACAATGGAAATAAGGGTTTGGTGTCAACTCTGACAGTGTCTGAACCCAAAATGGCTCCAGAAAGAATTCTGTATTGCGTGTTGAAAGAACTCAAATCATCTGTACTAGGAACAGKGTTTTTTTCCTAGGAGCAGTTGCTTTTTTTTTTCTTCCCCTYCTAATTCCATCATTTAAAATAATTAACCTCATGCATTTGGATTTTCTTCCCACTCTATTCCTGGGCAGATCACCATTAAATGTATTACAGAGGGATTATWTGTAGTGGATGGGCAACACAGAGATCTCCACCTATTTGACCTTTAAACAAGAACAGCCAATTGACTCTCTGGAAGCTCATCAGACAGCAGGACCATTTTCTAACTCCTTGGAGAAGGGATGCAACAGGCCATCCCTACCCAGCTGCATACACTGGTTCATGCTGCCTCAATTACATTAACAGGGTGGTTTCTCAGACTGAGTCAAGGAACCAAGGGGAACTTTTGAGTCTCACTTTGCTCTAGAGCACAATGTGACAACACTTCTAAGGAGCCCAGGTGCTGCACAGCAAGGGGACTGTGCAACAGGTCGACAAAGCAGAATTGAGCATCTGTGCTACAGCCTCACATTCTTGCACAATGGCATACCTGCCAGACCCAAGCACTTACTCAGAAAAGAGTTCCAGAGGACCTCTGTTGCAGTGGAAGTTCAAAGGCTCTGGATGCTTCAGATGCTTTCATTGATCAAGACCCCGTATATTAAGTTTGAGGGTTTGGCAGTTCAGTCATTACCAAATAATTTCTAATGTGATTTCCCCTCCCARCATCAGCACAAGCATGTGCCTGCTCTGGGCTTTCCCATTCTTTATTCAAACCCTGCGTCCTTTCCTGCAGCCTGAGAGCTCTTCCTTCCCCAGATCCCGACTCTCACCAAGTCGCCTGCTCTYACTGGTTCCAAGCTGCCCAGTTGTGTCTTGCACTCCAAGTGCCTGCTCTTGGGTTAGCCGGGAAGACAGCTCTGCCTGGCAGGACCTGCCAAACAAGACAAAACCCATTAGAAGTGCATGGGGGTACTTCTAAAAAYAACATGCCAGTCTCTGCCCTCCTACATCCTGTGAGTACCTGCTTGGGGTGCCGAGAGACCGCATCTAACGCCCTGGGTTACAAACTGCTCCTTGTTCCTTCCAAGGAAGAGGAAGACGTGCCCCAGACAAAGCTCAGGGCGCTCTCCACTGTGCCCCATCTCCACAGCAATCTCTGCCCCTGTCCACAGAGGAGCTGCGGGGTGAGAAGAGAAGGAGGGGGCAGTTGAGCAGGAGAAGGCCTAAGCCAGGGACTACACCCTCTTTGCATGAGCATTAAGCCTGATCCAAGGTTTCCAAAGGGCTAAAGCCAGCTCAGGATAGGTATCATTCAAGGAAAGGGCCAGAGAAAAAATTGTCCAAAATCACATAAWTAGTTCAAGCATTAGAGCCTTAGAGCATCACAGGGTTTTTCTACAGGGCAGCCTGAACTTCAGCCAGAAGGAAGAGAACASTGCTCTACACCTCACAGTTGGGATGATTACTTTGCAGTCCTTTTGCAAGGCAATCTCAATTTACCTTGGTTCAGAAGTGAACAAACCTCATCCTTCTATTGGGCCAGGAACTATAGCGGTAGGACTACTGCCAGCTTCAGGGACACATCACCATGTAACTAGACAAAGTGGCCCAAGGCAGAAAGGAAATCCAACTGGGGCAGGGAGAAAGAGACCATAGGTGCAATAACTAATAAGGTTTTCTTCTTACAACCTTTAAGGCAATTGTGGGCATGAATAGGGTAAGTTTTCCTGCTAGATGCTATCAGATCTACTAGAAAAGAGTCCTTCACCAGGCAGGCAGGGCATGACCATGCTAGCCCTTTGACCTATACTGTCTAGAAGACTCAAGTCCTGTCTCCACCTGAGCATCAAGRTATACCCTGAAGTAGGGCCCTAAGTGTCTGTGTAGCCATAAAGTGCTTAGCCCCTTAGCTCCTAAAGGGTCAAGTGCCATATCCTTCCTGCTGAAACAGGGTGCAATTACCTTGGGAAAACAGRCCCTTTTTTAATCTCATGCATCAAATGAAAGCTTCACATCTGCTCAGGTAGCTTTGGCTTATCAGTAGAAACTGTCAGGAAGAATTTGGAATGGATGCCTAGCAAGCTCTCCTGCCTTATTCTATGAATCATCTGCATGAGTGCCAATATCACCTCTAATCTCTGCACAGCCTACATGCCCAGCTTCCAGTAGCCACAGTGTTATTTTCTGATAATGACTTACTTGATTTGATCCAGTAAGACCCCAGCATTCTTGGTGATAGCTTGAGCCTCTCTGAGATGGCACTGGACATCATTCAAGGTCTCATCTCGCTCCATCAAACAGCTYTCGGCCACTGCACGCAGCTTCTGCTCCTGGCACACCTGGCCCTTCATCACCTCCACCTCTTCACACCTCTACAGCAGGACAGAGCAGGGAGTAAGTGGGAGTGCTGTACATCACCTCACACACCCACTCCCAGACACACAACTGTGTTGCTAATCACTTACTGCAATGTGATTAGCCCTTGAGCAGCTCATGGAAGACTTCTTACCCTGTGCAGTTGAATGGCCAGTTCCTGCATCTCGGCCTCCAGTCGATCCGCATAGGCCAGCTCCAGGGCATCGCTCGGGGGCCGAGCATTGCTGTGCCAACGRGCAATGGCAGAAGTCATCTTCCTCTTGGGTCCAAACAAGCTGGGGAAATGAGGGTAAACACTTCACCATTTGGACCCTGGCCCAAGGGGATGCCATGAAGATCTCTGCAACCTACAGGCTCCTCCAAGGCACTGCTAACAGCAGGAGCYTGTTGCAGCCAACAGCTTATTGTTGTGTGGGAGAGAGTAACAGGTCAGAAGAGTGCTCAGCAGGTAAGCTCTCCTATTTGGACTATGTACACTGTTTCTAAGGCAGAAATTACAGGAATTGTAAATGGAAATGTAAGAATTACACTACAGTTACTCACGTGATGCCTATTTCTTTCAGATCACTCTCTGTGAGGGTCAGGAAGATTCGAAGGTCAACATCTTGCTCCTCAAACACCTGCAGATACTTCAGGCACCCAATCTGCTCAAGGAATGTTGCCAGGTCCTGCAGCCCATCCAAAACAAACTTATTTATATTCTCATAAACACAAGGGCCACATTCCTTGCTCAACATAAACACTTGCCTCTTCATGTTGCTGTTATGCTTTCCTAAGCTTCTGTAGTACTGTGTAACTGCATTTCTCTGGACTCTCACAGTGCAACAGGGTTGTTTTAGAGGCTGCCATTATTGCATTTTGTACATAAYGCAAGGAAGATACCAACATGTCCCCTACCTCCCACCACAGCCACATTCGCTTGTATGTTCAGACCTACAGGATCTGAAATAACCTTTAGAACAACAAAACATCTAAGTAAACTGCTCTTTGTAGAAAAAGTTACTGTTCCATAAGCATCTGAGCTGAGGCAGAGGTTTGGCAAATTCCCTTTTATGTGATAAAGCCAAGCACAAATCTTGGACCCCCTCAGAAAAAACTCCAGAACTTGATACAGTGCCACACTCTGCACTACTTCAGAGGATGCTTTCTGTCCTTATTTACCTGGGGTCCTGTGTAGACAGGGGGCTCCGGAAGGATGAGATTCTGACTAGAGCTCCCAGGTTTCCCAGGGCAGTGTGTCCACTGGCTATCACTGTTGCTGTAGCGGTTCTTGATCTTAAAGCTTTTGGCCTGTTTCCAACTAGGAGGACTATTTGCATGGTCAGAGTCCTGAAAAAGAAGACTCATTCCAGGAAACAAAGTAAAGGAGAATTGTGTAAAGATGGCCAGGATCACTATACATAAGAAAACAGAAAAAGAGAAAAAAGCACAGGGCCATTCAATTCCCAATTGCTGAACTCACACAGTGGCCCACAAACACATGCTCTGAAGACCTCCAAGTCCTTTAWCAGAAAGGAATGAGTCAAATAGCTCCAAAATTGCAGTTAGAGTGCAACTAGTTTGGTACAAGGTCTGGCTCTTGTAASTCCAATCTTGGGAGCAGCACACTGAAGCACACAGAAACATGCTGAAGCAATACAATGCAGTGAGTTCTCTTCTGCAAGAACCACCTCAGAAAACTTATATTCATGCCCAGTTACATCACCCTTCTCTGGATACATGTCTAACATAAATGCAGAGCTGGCTTCAAAACATGAGTGTGACTTGTATCACTGAGAAATCTCCTGCTCCTTCCTCTGATGCTTCAGAAATGTCAGGGTGGCACTGCTGTCATCACGCCCAGCTAAAGAGCTGGTCCAAGCTGTAGCAGAGAATATCCCTTCCAGACTGCTAGCTATATGACATCTGAGAAAGAGCTCCAAAGCTGGGGAAAACAGTATTTAAAAGTTAATGACTAGCCATCAGGGACCTACTCTAGAGTGACCTCGCTCCAAGAGCTGGGCTGTTTAATCTCTTGGGCTAGAAGTCAATTTGTAATGTTCATACATGGAAACAGATTTTCTTGATTCTGCAGTACTGCCTTCCTTCACCTAGTCTGCTGCTACAGCCTCCTGTGGAGGGAGGGCCACAGCAGTTTGCAGAGGAGGGACAGCATCAGGCAAGATGAAGGTCAAGGAGAACGGACATCCCCACCTCATTGCTCTCCAGGGAACCTTCACTGCTGACTCCCAGGGCTTTGGGCAGAYATTCACTGCTGCTGCTGCTGCTCCTGATTGCTGTCAAGTTGTTGCTACAGAAAACTTTCCCCTCTGGAAAGAAGGAGGAACAAGTGAGAAAGCCAGGATCAGTTTCCTCATGTTCAGTCCTGATTTTGTCACACAGCTAAATGGAAGCAAACAAACCCTATTGGGAGTTATAAAGAAAGGAGAAACATGGAGAAAGCTAGCACCTGGAATCAGACATGAAGCTTTGCTCCAAGTCTGTTTAGTATTGCAAAGATGAGGCTGAGACATGCACATCAGTGAAGTTCTTGGTAGCTAGGCAAAAAGCAAAGATACTGACTTGGTTGTTAAAATCTATTACTAAAATCCAGGAAAGGTCTTCCCTTGACGCTGTGCCAATATAAAGCTACACTTTCCTTTGCTAAACTCCATGTCCACAGATCCTGTCTTCTCCCTTTTCTTTCCATTAGGGCACCACACTCACTGCTTGGAGAACAGGGTCAGCATCACCCAGTTTTAGCCACAAGTGCAATAGTGTGATCATTGTTGTCTAAGCAGGCTAGGCAGATTGGAAAAGRAGCATATAAGCCAAAGGGCTGCACACAGGATAATTCATATCCTGCACCCAGGTGTGCACTGCAAGTCAGGCTCTTTTCTGAGACAGTGACTTACCCCTGCTGCTGCTGCTCTCCACATCCTGCTCGTTGATTGGAGAGGTAACATCCCGATTCCGGATATCATCTGCTYCACAGCTGCCATCATCATTGAACGTAACATAGCCCTGGAGAGGGACCTGCTCTGTGTGCAAGAAAAGGGGAGAACAAGTAAATAGATTCAGATGCAAATTATTAGAAAAGCTCTAGCAARAGGAAGGGCAATAATCAGCAATCATGTAGGGTTGCTGATCCAAAGAAGGCACTGTATTTTGAAGTGGCAGGTTCTGTTTAGACAGCACAAAAAGATTGAGAAATGCACCTGCCTTAAAGTTCCCTCACACAAAAACACACCAAATATACTTCATCTGGACAGTGACACCAGCCTTGTAGCAGAGAAGCACCTTAAAAGTTTTAAGYATTTCTTCCTTTTCTCCCTCCCTGATAGTCTGTTCTGTTTCAGTTGTTCACTCCCAAAGTGCAGACCGTGTCTCTGCTCCTCACCAAGCCAAACACATCCTGCAAACCCAAATTTCCTGCATCTGTGTTAATGCACTGGTAGCATCCCACTACAATTTCAGAAGTTATCAGTACTGTATTGTTACCTGTCACTGTCCAGGTAGTAGCATTCATCTGTGCTAAGAATTAACTAAACATTAAATATGCTTCTAAGCCTGTATTTGTAGCTATTCTAAACAACGTAATCAACTTGAAGACTAGCTACTTTTGTGCATACAAGGCAAAACTCATACCATTACATATACTGGTGTATAGTGGTCTTGTCCTGTGTGACTGCTTACTCCACCAGCTTAGCAACTGCTCTCAAACTTTTAAATCTACCCCCAGAAAGTGGGGCTGGACTATTCAAGAGACAGGCAAACAGTGACTGAAATAAATGCAGCCAAGCAGCATTTGTTTCACCAATAAATGAAGCACACACATGCCGATATACAGCTGACTAAGCAGTTCAGATGTTTCATTTTTAAAATAGAAATTGTGTAAGCTTATATGAGGGCTTTTACTACTTTGTTCTGTATAAGTCATCTTTTTTTAAAGCAAAGAAAGTGCTTCAGAGTGYTTAAGATATCAAAAAAGATTTTTTTATTTTTCTCACCATAATGAGACTGCTTTTTTCCTCCGATTCCAACTGCTGTTATCTTAGCCAAAGCCTGTGGCCCTTCATGAATGCTGGGACCCTTGCTCCTACGAACAGGTCTCTGCCTCTGAGGGGCAGAACATGATTCATCTGAAGAGCTCAAATCTTCATATTTTCCTGTGGTTAAAACAAATACTGTTAGCAGTGTATTACTTTATCCTACTTTATTTGTTACTAGTCCTGTAAAAAACAATGAAAAAACTATGGGAGAAAGTGGCAACACACCAGAATTGCTGGATCTACACCTCTTTCACCCCAGTCACCCTTGTCACTCCAGTTTTCAAGGGAGAAGAAGGATGTCCCAGGGAACTACTACAGCAGAAAGCATGCTTAACCACCCTGGCTGACAGCCTTCCACAATGAGATGCCTGGCTGAGTGAACAAGGGTAGAGTAGTGCATGTGTCTACCTTGATCTCAGGAAGACTTTTGACACTCTCCCGTAACATCCTCATAGATGAGCTGGTAAAATGTGTGCTAGWTGAGTGGACAGTGAGGAGGACTGAAGCTCAGAGGGTGGGGATCAGAGGYACAAAGCCTGGTTGGAGGCCTGTAGATAGTGGAGGCACAGCCCAGCCTTTGATCCTGTCCAACATATTAATCAGTGACCAGGATGACAGGATAGAGCACACCCTCCACAAGCTTTTTGATACAAAACTGGTAGAAATSATTGATACTCCAAATGGCCCAGACCACCTCTACACAAATAATTARATGCTTTCAAAACAACAAGCATTCATTTTTAATGAGTCTGAGCAGAGACAAGTTAMAGCATTTCTGTTACCTGGACCCCTGCAGAAGACCTTGGGCACTGGGGCAGTATGCAAGTCAATCAACCCCACAATCTTCATATGTCCATACTTCATGGCCAGTGTCCGTGCTGTAGCTCCAGTGTTATCTCTCACATCTACTTTTACACCCTACAGAAAAAGAAATACATTTTTCATTTATATAGTAAAGGCAATTATATAAKAAATTAAAGACAAAAATGTCCTATTTCCTCCAAAACCATTCAAAATACATGCCCACCTTTGACATAGTTCAAGCTCCACTAATTATCCATTGCTGTCTAATTTAGTCCAATTTCAAAAAGCTTTTGAACCAGATATTCTGCTCTTGTGCATTGCCCCAAGAAACAAGTCTGTTTTACCCAAAGTATKTTCTTGCATTGCAGCTTCCTTCTGAAAGTAAGCTGGACCAATTAAGCAGGATATCAAAAAGACATTGTATAGCATCAAGAGACATGAAAGTTCACAAGTGTTAGGGGACAGTGACAAAGTGTCCTCTATGCAGAGGGCAGAGACATGCAAACACAACAGTGGTAACTGCATTAATTGCTTACCTATTTAATCATTATTTGGTAAAATCTGGACAAGTGGATCTCAATCCCACTCATTCAAAGTCAGTGAAGATTCAGAGCACTAGCATTCTGAAAATATACTTCCAAAATAGTTCTGGATGGCTCAGTCTTTAATCAGAGCTGATGCATCAGGAGCCAAATATAACTAAGTAGTATGGTGTTAAACATGCAGTTCTGAGGTGTAGAACCAAAGATTTTCAGCTTTGAAACCAGAAACCAGACACTTACATGATTGAGAAGGTATTGAGCAATTATCTCATGGCCAGAAGCAGCTGCTTCCATCAGAGGAGTATACCCATACACAGGCTCCCTAGAGAGAGACAGAGAAAAAGAACACATCCACATGGGCTGGAATAAAAAAATGATTCCTACTTGAAATACTAGACATCATTTGAGAAATGAACTCTTCCTTACTTGCAGTTRGCATTAGCACCATTGTCCAGTAAGAACTTCACCATCTGCTGATGTCCAGCACTGGTACAGTGAAATAAGGCAGTCCAACCATGAATATCCTTCATTTCCAGCTCCGCGCCTTGCTTCAAGAGAACAGAGAACGTTCTTTACTGCACCCCCTCTGCTGGGTCTGTCAGCCACCGCCCCTCTGCTGTGAGGCCAAGAAAGTTTAAAACCCTGTCAGGAAGCTGAACTCAGAGCACAGACCACTTCTTGGTCACACCTGAAAGAGAAGTCTTCTCTCTGCAGATGTAAATCATGCAAGGGTGGTTTTACCTCCTTATTACTGGATACGAACCTGGAGGAGGAAATAAGCAACACTTTCATTTCCACAGCTGGAGGCCAGCATGAGTGGTGTTTGCCCTTCTGGTGTTGGGATGTTCACATTCACTCCTGCTTCCAGCAGTAGATGAACAATGGTGTCATGACCAATGTAGGAGGCATACATCAGCGGGGTCCAGCCACCACAGTTCCTCTTATTTAAATCCAGATCTCCACTAAATAACAAAGAAAAGAATTCCGATGAACAACTAGCCTGGAGCTGTAGGTCACAGTAGGTAACCTCTTYCTACTATCACTGCACTGAAAGAAGGGTGAAAATTCTAACATCAAAGCTTTGCCCACACGGGACAACGTGCAATGTGGGAGTTATCAGCTGTAGAACAATTTCTACACAATGAGGTGGTAATTTTCCACCAKAAGATCTATCCTTCCCAACTCCATTCCTAAAACACTGCAGAAGTTCCAGTGATGTACCTGGTTCTAGTGTTAGGCAGACCTGTAGGACAGCCAGGAAAAAAGTGTAACAGGAATTAAGCAAGAACAGATCTGTACCCTCTCCGACCCTCCTTACCATTGAATACACTCCTGCACCACTTCATATTGGCCAACGGAAGCAGCTGTATGCAAGTCCAAGGGAACATCCAGCTCTTCCCGACAGATCATCTGGCCRGCTCCGTGCCACATAGAGAGACTGCGGCTCAGCAGCTCCGACTCGCTGGCTTCGTCGCTCAGCTCCGACATCCTACCCCGAGCAACCAAGGTAAAACACAACTTTCAGCTAGCTGATCCCACTTCCCTAACAGCACAGCATGGCCTTCTGGCTCTATAGTACCAAGAAGGCYGTGGGCTTGGGAAGTGAAGGCATCTCCAAGGTACGAGATCTCCAACTCCTACCTCTGTCTTGATCCACTCCTTAGCCTGCTGTAGCCCAGACCAATAGGATGTGCTGAGAAGGTCTGCTGGAGGTTTGCTGCAGACTCAGATTTCTATACACTAGAAAAAGAATAAGAGAAACCATCTTTTAAATCCAATTTTAAGATTTTGGAAGCATTGGCTTTATTTCTTTCCCCTTCTAATTAAAATCTGCTGAAGGCAATTTTTGAAATCCTTTGTCAAGAAAAGGCATTAAAGTCCTTTTCAGTGCTGACAGCATGCTTAGTATTATATTAAAGGACTTAATTTCTGGTCTATGTGGTTCATAATTGAGAAAATTAAAAATTCATACAACAGGAACACCAGGAACATCTGTCTCATGCTGCAGAATAGCCCTGCTTAAATTACAATTARGTCATTAATAATAACAACTATCAAATGCTTTCAAAAGCCGCTAATATCACCTGAACAGAGAGGACACTTCACTATGCTATCGGGCTGTGGGTAGGTCAYTGTTCCTGTTTATTGTTTCAGCACTTCGCAAGAAACTCAGCAGTCTTGTCTCTGTGATTCTTGGAAAGGGCTGAAACACTTTGATGAGCAATGCACCTGCCCATTCATTATCTGAGCAAGYCCACTGTACTGCAGACAGTAACTTGATTACTATAGTATCACAGTTACACGACTGTCTGAAAGGTTTATTTTCTATCTGTAGCCTTGGGGAGCTACTGGGTATTAATCACTTTAACCACACACAGGAGAACRTTCTTGCTTGGCACTTCGTAAAAGCCATTTGACACAGTTGCACCTCATTTGATGTCTTCAGCTACAGTTCCAGGCTACGTCCAAGTCCATCTATTGGGAAGTGCTTTCCCTTTCCTTGTCTCATCACCTCTCAAGCACCACCTCTGGGTTTTGCCTAGTCTCACTGTATGTTATACTAGGCAGCTAAGCCAGCAAAGCCTATGCTTTTTGATCATCTCTTGCTGATTTATATCCTCAGACTGATCTACTGTGGGATCACACAAATGCTAAATCTGGCATCCATGAAGAATAAAGGAAAGCATGAACTTTTTTTTCCCCAGCAGTAGTTATTCATTAGATTGCCTCAACATTTCAAGGCCATTCTTAGATTTTTCTAAAGAATGCTGAACCCTTTTCTTGCAACCACCARATCTGATCCCCTTTCCTTAGGGAATAAGAAAAATGCTTTCAACTCCCACCTCCTTCACTCCCCAGCTGGAGCTCTTCTCCCATTAATTTTCTTTTTTCCTCCTTCATCTGAAATTTAAGATTATGAAAGAACCATCCACTCTACTTAATAAAGATGTGCTAATAATAAGCAGTGCTTTTTTTAAGAATGTCTGTAAGGGCACATTTTATCTAATAATAGCTATTTCTATTACACTTGCAGCCCCAATTCAACAAAGCAGGCGGCTGAACACAACAAAAAGACATCCCACATCCTGAACACTTCATAGGCAAAACACAAAGAGATATAAATGGGTATAATTGGATGATAGAGGGGAAAAAAGGGACAATGTTTCTTACTTCAACAGATTAAAGTTACCATTGCAAGGTAAAAAGTTACATTCACAATTAAAGGAGGTAAAACCCATGACAACTTGGAAAAACCCATTCAGACAGAAACAAAATGTTCTGTCTACCCTCCAAACCTCCTTGTTAACCTCCTATGCTAGCTATAAAAACTACAGGTTTTTTATCTTTAGCCAGTTGTTGGCAATACAGACACAACAGAGAGGTCACATTTCAAATTAGAACATTCAAGACTCAGCCTCTTTTYGGCTGTCTCCACTGTGCTCTGTCCATATCACTGCTCATCTTACTGTGAGATTTTACCCTAGCAGACCATGAACTGCACATGCACCTGCAAAACACCTRAGGACAATCAGGCAGAATCCAGAGAACAGTAAGAGTGATAGCTCTAAGAGCTATGAAATACTATGCCCATCAGGGCTATCTCAACTAAGGAAGGGAAGACACAAAGGGGCATGTGATAAGAGCCTTCTGCAGCCTCTGCAGCTGCAGAAACAGAGATGAAAGAAATAATCTGCTCCCTGTGGACATGGCAAATATGACAAAATGCAATAAAAAAATACAGCAAGGAAGACTTTGGTTATAGACCACAGAAATCACTCTGAAAGTAAAAACAGTAGTACTGAAGTAATTAACAATGGACAAGTAAGAACAAGCTAGACAGACACTTCACACTGTTCTTGCTTTGGAACTAATTAACTTGATATATTTATAAGACTTTTAGCCCTGTGASTCTAGTTGCTATCAATTATACTTAACATATCAGCAGCCAATTATTCACARTGGTCAGAGTCACTGTGCTGGAACTCAGTGCAGACAGTAAATAACAGCATTGCTGATTCAAACAGTTTGGCTGTGCAAAAAGACTAAGTGACTGGAAGGCATAGAAAGGGAAATAGATCATGAGAGTTTACCACAAAAAAAAATTCAACAAACAGCACCTTAATAACCCTTTTTGGAGAATAAGGCTAGGAAAGAGTAAGTATATGGAAAAAGAGACAGAACAGCAATACTAAAGGAAGCAGGAGACAATTTGTGAAGAAACTGTGCCAAACAGCTCCCATCCCAGAACAAAGTCCAGCAGGGTACATTAACCACTTGCCCACCAGTCACCTTTAAGCTGCAGTGACTGTTACATCCACCTTGAAACTCTTCCTCCAGTAGAGCCAGGGAGAGACAGGCCCTTTCGGGGCAAAATATACCTCTCCAGGACAGCACGAGTGCAGGCACTGGTGGAGTTCCCAAGTGAGCAACTAAGCTGATCACACACTTCACTTCTACTACCCCTGCCACCTCCGCTGTACTCATGAGGGACCTATCAGAAATTAGCAGGTTTGTCACACTCTGAAGGAGTGCAATCAGCCCAGCTGTGGCTAACTCAGCCAACACAATGGGTACTCGCAGGTGTGATGTCTCACATCAGGGCCTTGTTTTCCACTGGTTGATCAGCAGCGGGCACCTACATCACTGGATCCATGCTGGATTTCATAGGGTCCCCATACCACGATGGCAGGTGAGTACATGTGGCAGGATGAGCACTCCCACGGCCTGGACGCTGCCGAGAGCCCAGCACAGCCACAGACCTGTGGGCAGCCCCGCTCTGCTCCTCAGCTCCAGCACAGGGTGCAGTAACAAACACCACACCCCGAGAAGGAGCGGACACAGCCCAATAGGGCCAGATAGAGGAAGTGCTGCCAACCCTTCCCCATCATGCCGGGAAAACGCTTCCCAGCCCGGTGCCTCCCCGCTCGGCAGCCCGGGAGGCCGCAAAGGGACGAGCTCCGGGGCAACCCTCAGCCTAGGGCTGGCGGAAGGCCCCACTCGCACTACCAGGCTGYTCCCCAGCGTCGCCGTAGCAGCCGCCTCCAGGCCCTAGCGCARCCCTACCACAGTGCCCTAGGACCCRGAGAGCGGAAGGACCCGGCCKCAAGCGCCCCGGCAARCGCCCGGCCCGGCCTCACCTGCGCGCCCGGTRCGCCCTGCCGCCGGAAGCCACGAAGATCGCCGGAAACCCGCCCTCCTAAAACCACCGACCCCAAGCGGCTCCGCGGTGAACGCGCCGGCTCCGCCCACTGCCGCGCTCGGCCAATGGCAGGTGGCCATTCTGAGAGACGGAATGCCGGCTGGCCAATAAGTACCGGCCTCGCGGAAGCGCGGGCGTTCCTAGCAGAGGGTGCGCAGCCTGGGGAGGGTGAGGGACGCACCAAGGGAGGCAGGGGGCGGTTCCCGGTGGGGGCGGTTCCCGGTGGGGGCGGTTCCCGGTGGGGGCGGTTCCCGTCGCTCCCCGCGGTTTCTTGCTCGGTTACGTTGCAGCCGTTTGACTTGCGCAGCCGCTCCCCTCGGAGCTGCCCAGCGGGTGCAGTGAGTGCGGGGGGGCGGCGGGGCGGGCAGGGCGGGAGTCGCGTTGTCCAGTGCCGACCACCGTTGACCGCGTTGCCGTGGCGACGGGGCGGCGCTGCGCATGCGCAGCTCCCCGCCATGTTGAGCGCGCGGTGATGGTGGCTCTTCGGGGCGCGTTGGAGGCGCTTGGCGTGAGCGGTGGCCCCGGCTCGACACGCGGCGCTGCCCGCTCGGGCGCGCGACGAGAGGTGTAGCCTGTGTGGAGCCCTCGGCCCTTCCCCGGAGCCCTTCCTGCTCCCCCCAGGGCCGGGCTGGCTCTTCCCCCCGGGAATCCTGCTCCTCCTAACAACTTGAGCAGTTCCTGSCTTGGTGATTCCTGCCAGCCTGGTGTGGAGCAGCTTCCAGCACTGCCTCGTGTGAGGCAGTCCCTTCAGGGAGATAAAAGCGGGGCTGCTGTTGGCGGGTGGCATTGGCAGCGCCAGCAGAGGCATTTTGTGTGTTGTGAACTCCTCAGGGAAAGGAGTGAGTTTGGTTTCATGTTAAGAGGAGCCTTGTCCATCTGTGCCAAAACAAACAACCCTGATATTTTAATTGAGTAATCAAGTAATTCATTTCCTATGTACACTCACAAACGTCTTAGTCTTTCTTGCCAACTGGAATTGGTTTACTCCCACTTCTCACTCTCCAGGGAGCCATGCAGTTGTAGCACAGGAATTCCAAAGCAAAGGTTTCCCACTAGGTTTGATCCCCAAAGGATTCCCATTAGCATCTAACAAGCACATTGGTATCCCCCAATAATGTTTGTCAATTTCTCTCCTGAATCAGGGAAAGCATGAGGAAAGAGTCCACTTTATAAATGGTTTGGGAGGTCAAAATCCAAGAGCACAGCTAGTCTAACCTATATTTTTATGCAAATCCGGTAGTGAAGGCCAAATGTGAGCAGAATTTCRCACCTTGTCTTTCCTTCTTAACCTGGGCAGTGAGGATGTGCTTTTCTGAGAATACAGTTACAAATCAACCTGGCCAAAAAGTGCCTTTTAAATAAAGGGCTAAATTGGCCACTGGATGGCTCCAGGTATGTATGTATGTACTGACTAGGACAGAAAGGTCTGAGCCTTCCAGAGCTTGGATGGGAAGAAAARGCTCTGGGAGTGCAGATTTCATTCATTGCTGCGAGTGAAAACTCCGTGAGTGCTGAGAATTGTGTTGACCCTGAATAAACATGTGTTGTTCTTGCTTTATACTGATGCAATCTTTTGTTTTGTGTCATGATGTGTACCGAGTTCATCTTTCATTTGTTTGAAGGGCAGCTGTTCAAATGGCCTCGGAAGGGCAAAGTGAGAACGCAGAGTGTCTGCCAGAGCCTCMTACATCTCCTGTTCACGGTGACATGGCGTTTCAGTGGGGAGCCATTCTTGCTGCAGTGAAAGATCAGCTCCCATCTCTGGACTCTGACTCTTCCACAGTAAGCATTTCTTTCAAAAGTCTTTAGAAAGATGTCTCAAAAGCAAGAAACTCACCTTCTTAGGCAGACATTTCTGAGTAGCTAGCACATCATCCTTGATGCTACTTTTTTGTTCCTAGTACTATTGTAGTGACTGTTAATCATGAGACTTTTGCATTAGTAGCAATTGCCAGGGTGTAGTTGCCACCTCATCTTGTGCAATATTTGGAACCTAAAAATGGGACTGAATTTCTAAACTGAAGTTCTCTGTTCACAGGACAACAACAATTTAGTGGCAGTAACATAAGGATGTACTTCTCTAGTCTGAGATACCATTTCTCACAGTGTTTTTCCTGAGGTGATTGTGTGTCTCAAGAGTTGACTCTTAAGGGTGTTTTGTTCAAACCAGAATATTTTGTTAGTTTTCAAACATATCTTTCCTTGAAGAAAATATTTGTGAACACTTAAGGAAAATACTTTGTTCTAGCTTAGTGTGACCCTTTATCATAGAAAATGAGACCTGCGACTGGTGACAGGAATAGAAATTTCACTACGAGGTGTTAAGTAGCTATTGTCAAAAGCAGTATGATTGAGTAGGTAAAAAGTTGATACAGATTCAATGATTGAGTCTCTGTTCCTTACTCTGTCAAATTGTTGGACAAATTATATTGCCTCACTGTTTCTCAGCTCCTTTCTACCTATGTTCTGTTTTAGGTATTTAAAGCAAGCACGGCATTTTAGTGTGTGTCTGTGCAGTACACAATAAGGCCCTAGACTCAGAAATGAGTTCTAGGCATTCTTGTTGAGTGAATATAGGGTAATGTTACGACAGAAAGATAGCTTTGTACTTTGGCGCTAAGTACCAATCTGTAAATCATGTTTAACGTTGTTGTTTGTTTTAACTTGATTGATCTCCAAATTTTCTTTTTTTTATTACGTATTGAGCACACTTTCTGCTGGAACAACTGAGGCAATCTCTTTGGCATTTACATGCTACCCTTAATTTGCATTCAAAAGAGCTGATTGTATAATCCCTTCCTACTTAATATAAAGCAGTAGCTTGCTGAGACTGTGATTTCAGTGCTACACCTTTGTCTGAGTTGTTTCTACTCATATCAGATACATCTGTGCATCTGAGATCTGTAATCTCAATGGGTTGTGATCCTGTATTTGAAAATGGCAGTGGCTTGACAGTATTTTATCCCTTAAGGATACTTTGGTCAAGGTGATATGCATCTTTTTAAGAAAAAAAACATTTCTGCTGCAGCTTTCTCCATGGTAAGGAAAATTAATTACTTCAGACAATGAGAATTCTCCACAGTTAAAGTTAGTGAATGTGTCACCTTGCAAAACAAAGGGACAAACAGGAAACCTGGATTCTGACTGTCTGCTGAGGAGATGCTTAATCTCAATTTGGTGTCTGTGCATAAAAATTCATCTCAAAAATCTATTTAACAGTCAAGAAAGAGATTTTCAATTCTATTTAAAATCTGTCCATAGCAGGTGGATATTGCTTTGCATTCTGAATCGCAAATGAGGCAGTTGAGTCTGTTAGATTGGCAGGTGCATGGGATCATTTGGGAGTTAGAGGACTTGCCCACTCTTGTCCTTATTTAGCTCAAGGGGATGTTAGTCATCAACTTCCATGGTAATCTATGATGTTTTTGTAGCTTTTGCTTATGTAGCTTCCTCAAATGTTAGGCCACCGTAATGAGAGCTTAGGTTGCTGAATCTTTTGGTATCAGACTGTCTAGTAAAGATGTGACAAGAAATATTCTAGTCTCTGAACTTYAGTGAAGTGGTGAAAGGATGAACTTTGTCACTACAAAACAGATACTTAGTTGGGGATTAGAATCTCTCATTTAATTTCTCTTTCTTTTTGTTGGCAGTCTGATTGTGAGAGCGATGGGGAGCTTTTCATCTTCCAACGAAAACATCCAAACTTAATTCCTGACCTATCAGAAGAACTGATGGATTTTTCCTGGGAAGACTCAAATATGCAGGTTGTTCATTAGTCTGTGCAGACTGTATTACTGTTAACCCCACTCTTTTGGCTCTTTGCAGTGTGGGCAGTTACCTTTAGTGTAATTATTTGACTGATTTTTTTGTCATATAAGAGCATAGTCACCAATACTTTTTTGCATTGTGGTTTAGACCTTTCTTTTTCTTTACATAGTTCCTCTTGGAARCTTTCTCTGTTTAGGAGATTTAGGTCTTGTCCCATCTTTTTGAAATTTCAGTTATTGTCCTTCTACTCTTTAAGACCTATGTCATTCCTTAGTGTTATGGATCCGCTCTCTTTCTATCTCCAATCCTAACCTTCATCTTATTCGTTATCCTATCTCTCGAGATATTTTGTGACCTCTTCTAAATCTAACAAAACTTATTTTGAATAATATGCCTATCAAAGGTGRAGAGATACTGGTTGCTGTGTAATCATAAGTGCCTAGTGAGAAACAATAGCAAACTGCTAGTCTAAAAGACCATCCAAGTATTTATGGGTTGGTGATCACACCAAATTAAGGAAGAAGATTCTGCTCCCTGAGTCTATGACCCTTTATGTAATAGTCATTGCCTGCAGCTCAGTTGCTAAATGTTGGTACTGTCAGGCTGAGAAGGCYCTCTGAAGCCATCGAGCATCCATGCATTAGTAGTGATGCTGCATAACATCTTTTAAACCTGTCAGAGTTTGAAATGTCAATCACCACTTCTGATTACATTATATCTAATGGACATCATAGGAAACTTGAACAGAAACTGGCAGACTTATTTTGTCATGGTGAAGACTAGATTCCTATGCCACTTTTTCATTTAGCTTCGTGTGAGACATGCCACATTATGACTAGATATAAGGCAAATTAATTTCAAGGATGTTATTATTTTCTGAAGTATCAGTCTTTAGAAAGTAAACTGTCTTACTGTTTTTCCATGGCAAAACATGCTGTGGGCATCTTAGACCAGATGGGGACTAAGTTGAAACTGCTGTCTGCCAGTCACTTTCTTTTGGCTTACTGTCCTCTTCTGTACCTTGTAGGRGAGATGTGACTTTCTGCATGTCTATTTTTTCTACCTGTAGCAAATACAGGAAACAGCGAGACATCCATGGGAGATCTGGAATGAAGACCTGGAAAGTTTTGGCTTTCAGAAAGAAACAGATGGTGTCGAAGTCACTGCAAAAAAACATGTGCAAGTGATTAAAGATGAGACTTCCTGGCTTGCTGACCATACTGAGAAAATTCTAGGGCCAAAAAGAACTATTCTTGAAGAATCTCTTGCAGATTCCACAGATCAATTTGAAAAGAAAGAACTGGATAGGAGACAGGATGGGGAGACAGAGGAATTTTGGCCTAATACAGTGTTGTCTATGGAAGAGCTAAGCAATAAGAAAGAGAGGAGAAAGCTGATAGAGACAAAAATACTCTCTAAAGTATTTCTGGGGCCATCACCAAGCCACACAGAGCTAAAAGGGGAGTCAGCTTTGGAGGACACTAGTGGCATTACAGAACAAATCACTAAGGAAGAAACTTGCTCAGCTGAACATCCTCAAGAACTAATCCATTTGTCATTGAAGGTAAGTGGGCCTAGCAGATGGTTTCAGGAGGTGATATTTGTGTGGAAGGGAGAACAATCAGCCAAATGCTGAATTCTGTACACACAGCATTCATATTCATATGTTCATATTCAGGAGAGCCAACCACTAAGTCTGTCCCTTGGAAGACATCAGTGGTTTCCGTTCACAGATTTTTGATTAAAGGAGTGAGGATTCTGACCTTTCAGCATCTTGCCTTTTCTTCCCTGGCACTGCAGTAATGCTAGGGGTGAGAAAGAATGGTAGTTAGTCATTCTGAAATCCAGGTTATATGACTTTTTTTTTTGATTTGTATTAATATAGTAAGCATTGTTTTAAAAATAAGCTAAATACTAATTGCATTGTAAYTTGCAAATTTATATGTTTTGCCTCACTTTGGGTTGTTAGCTAAAAGCTGTGTTTTGTGAAAACAGCACCTGTACTGAACTGTGATTTGGTTCTCATGATAGTACACTCCATTGTTCAACACTTGTCACTCTTTCCAAACCAATGCATCTAAATGATATAGCTAAATCAAGATTAGTTTCATGTCAGGGTAGGAGACTTCAGCTTGTGGTTATCATTAGGCTTTATCTTTCTTCAGCTGCAGACTAAATGTTAAAGTAGAACTAATCATGGTTCAGCTGCCCATGGAGATTTATTGGTCTGGAAAGAGTGAAAATCATGTCTCAGGTGAGAGTGATAAATGATGAAGACTTTTACAAGACGAAACCATATTTGTTTTTGAGRGCTACTTTTTTAAAAGACTTGAGGTGGCTGCATGAAATGTATGGTTTTCTTGCAGTTGTGACATAATTAGGTCATAACTGACAGCCAACTTCCTTTTCCAAAAATTTTAAGTATTTTTAAACAATCTCTACTCTGATATTATTTCACAGACTAGATGTAGGTATCTGTAATGAAAAATGACGTTTCAAATAACATTCATGAAGAAAAAACAGTCAATGTTTTAAATGCATATGGTCTTTGGGGTCATCACAGACTGGTTCATATACCTAAGTTAGCAGCATGCAGTGTGAACATACCTTCAGACAGTGCTTGCATGGCTAAATATTCACACTGACAAAATATTGAGATCATCTCATCTTCTCGGGTTGGATAAATAGTTGTAAGATCACAGCTGATGTTGATCCTGTTTAAAGGAGCAGGAATATGCCCTGGTCAGGAGCTGGAGGTAGAAGAAAAGGTTGTGGGTCTTATGTTTCTGTTGTTAACGCACTGTCAGTTCAGTCCATTTTAGAAGCATCTGTCTAGGCAGCTTTTTCAAGTGTGATAGGAGATGGTATTTGATATTTGAACATAGTGAGATCCTTCATCATGTTTTGTTAGAAATTGATGCTCTTGCCTGTGCCAGATAGGCAGAGCCATGACAGTAACATGAGGTAGGCAATATTCAAACAATAAATAGCATTTTTTTTAAAGTCATGCTCAACTGTATAGGCTCGTGCCAAACCTGTTATTTCTACACTGGATCACTGGTTCATTTGCTGGCAAATGAGGGCAGCATAGTACTGAAGATAAGGAGGATAAACTTCCAGATGTTATCTGGGCACTTATGTGTGGCAGAAAAATCTGATGGAGTTACCACATAGATTGTGTCTGAGAGGGATTTCTACATTGTAGCAGCCTTTTGGGCATGGATTTTCCATCACTTTTTGATCTTGCAGGATATTGAGAAATGGGATCTAGACAAGATTCTTGAGGAGCTGGAGCAGCAGGAGGGTGATCGCTCTTGCTTAGAGGAAGTTGCTTTCTCTTCAGCAGATCATGGTAACACTGCAAAAATATACTTTGAAAATGTGTAAAAATAGGCTTCATTTTTTTAAGCCAATCCCTGCAACAGCATCTTGAATGTTGAGATTATAGTTGTGCTTTGATTACCTCTTYAAAACAGCTTAAGAGTTTATTGTGATTCTTTCATTTGAACCAGTGCTTTGTGACCTATCATGGTCTGAGAATGAATTAGGGACGAGATAGATGAAGGTATGAAGTGAGCTTAGCGATGAATGACAATAGTATTCTTATCTCACTTCATCTGACAAGCTATAAGGAAAAGGGATAATGTAAAAATGGGGAAGGGGGTACATAGGGTGATCCCTCTGCAAAAAGATCGTAATTGATCTTTTTCCTTTGTTCTTTTACAGAGACCTTTAGGGCTAGATCTGAAAATCAGCTCATGAAAAAGCTAGAAGAGTTGTGTGCCGGGCAATCCAAGGCATCTCCACACCGCAAGTGGCCATCAGCAAAGCTCTCCTCTCACGAACAGCAAGAAAATAAGTAGGTCCTCTTCTATAATTGTCACACTCACTGGATAACCATTAATAGAAACAGGAATGCCTGAAAAGTCATGGTGTCTCATAGACCCTTTTCTCTATAGCCAAAATTTTGACATCATAGTTGGAATGTGCTACAGTGCATTTAAAGTAGAAAAATAAGTGTCAGTTGTTTCTGTTGTATATTTGTTTATTCTCCATCATATACTACAGGTTGGTCTAGATGCTGTAGGACGTGTTTAGCATGCAACAGTGTTGATGGTAATATGGAGGAAACAATTGCAAAAGAAGCCAATAAAGTGAAAAATGGAAGGTGACTTTTCAGGCAGAACAGAGGGATTTAGGAAAATATTTGCACTGTGTATTCTCCAAAGGAGAAGATAAAATTGCCAAAGGAGACCGAGAGGATAAAGGGATCTATTTTACTCATTAACTCCTGACTCTTTCAAAACTTGTATAGCATTTGGTACAGTAACTGTCTTCTTTCATGGGTTTTACGGTATGATTTGACAAAGTGATATGCTTTTCAGTTTTTAAGAACAAAAAATGAATTGCAGGAGGCATGCTGAGGGATTTTCCTAGAGGGAAGCTGAATCTTTAGTTCAGCTGTGGTCAGTAGGCAGAAGCTGAGTTTGAATCTTTGCCATAGCCAAACACAAAATTCTTTTCTGAATCTAATTCTGATCATAACCTCTGTCCTGCTGAATGTTCTGTTTGGATAAGGAGGAGGACATGCTGAAACAGTGTTTTCTGTACTTAGGAATGTTGCCTTCCTGTCATCTTCACCAAATTGTCTAAGGATGAACATGATGAAATTACAGCATYCGCCAGAGCCTCCAACAGTATACATTGATTTAAGAGATGCTAAGCCACAGAAGTCAGTATCATTCCCTGGTGAGAAACAAAGGTAAATTTTGACTTTACTGCTTATGAGAAGTAGGTAACCTTCTCTTTCTGTCTCATGCATATGGTGAAACATACCTTTTAAAGTTTTGTCTACTTCTGCACCTCTGTGACCTTAGTAGAAAGGGAAAGGCTCGAGCTGAATATGGAAGCGATCTCAAGAAAAGATAACCTCTATCAGAACATGCAGAGGTGCAGGCAGCATGAAAGGGACTTGCAAGTCCTTCAGGAAAACAACTTTGAGCAAGTTTTCCATCTCTGAAGTGAACAGTGCCTGGAAAGCATTGCTTGGAGTTGCCTGTTGGAGGTGGACTAAAATTCTGACAGCATCGTATAAAAATGGGAGTCCTTGATCACATTCTTTGGTAAACAACTGTTGGTGCTGGCTGCCCAGTGTTCCTGTGTGATAAGAGGGCCCCATGGTCATGTCTGGGAGACCAGGTGGTTCTTGAAGATTCTACAGATTCTGGCAAATTCTGGCAGTTTTTCTTTTATAGCTAGTGGGGTCTGATGCAACAGTTTGCCATTGTCTCTGGATACTCATATTTTATGGAAAGCAAGTTTGAAAAAAACAATCATCAGAAAAACAAAAATGTAGATAATAAACAGCAAAGTGCTTTAAATGCCCTTAGCTGACATATTGTGGTCTTAAAGGTATTGAGGATATTTTGCTGGTAGTAGAGATAGAATGATAGTATGAGGAACTATCCATAACACCCAGATATCTTCCTCAAAAGTGTGTCTCCGTTTTCCCTAATGTTTTAAAATATGCATTCTAGAAATGGCTAGTCAGCCAAAATCCGGTTTGAACAGAGTTAACTAATATTGTGGTGTCTCATTTGTTCCATAGTGAAAGTGACAGCTCCACTGAAGAAGAAGAAGAAGAAACTATGACATCTAAGGATCAAGCAAAAAGGATAATGTAAGATTCTTTACCAGGACCCCAATTCAAATGGCAAAAGTGTTCATTTTTTCTTAAAGTAATGCCCCAGACAGTAAGATTGGAAGCTCATGTGCTGAAATATATCAATCTGTGTTCTTCACAGCAAAAGTGCCTAGCCTAATAATACAAATGTTTTCATCAGGCCTCAGGATATTGCTCTGTTCTTTCCATTGCATGATAAAGGTACTGAAGTTKATGCTGCTGATGCTTGAGGCAGTGCAGCACTGTGCTTCACAGCTGCAGGGGAACTACTCAAAAGACACATGCAGAGTAGACATGGGTAGGTGAGAACTTGACTTTCCACAGAAATGTTTGAATGTCATTAGAACTTTTTTTTAGTGACTCAGAACCGAACTTTGAAAATGTTAGAGGGAGTTGACTCAGACAAACCTTTTATTTTTAGAAATAATAAAACAGATCTAGAAATGAGTGTTGATTTAAAGAGGTTATTGAATACATTGAGTGGGTGGGAAAGCTCATAGTTTTCCTTAATTGTGTAGAGATATATATAGCCGTGGAATCCTAAACTGTGAATTCTTCAATATGCAGAGATGTCAGCCTTTTCCTCTTACTAAGTATAGGGTTTGATTCATACACATTGATTGTTAGGCATTTGTTTAATTTCAAGCACATATGTCAATTTTAAACAACTTAACTGCATTCTACTCTGGATTATCATTAGGTGTCTGATGCATGTAAACTCACAACGGTGCAGAGAAGCAGATCATTTTTTATTGTTGTTACTCTTATTCTTACTCTTTTTTTAGTAGTTTGAAAGAATAAATGACTTGCCAAGAAAGAGAGCCCTAMCAGTGTAACTTAGCAGTTTAGAACACCCAATCCATAGCCAGCATAAAGGAGGAATATGAAGATGTTTGGGAAGCTCATTGGCACTGATGCACATTCAGCAGTTGCGTCAATGTAAATCTGCAGTGATGAAAAGCAGAGCTTAGCTGACAGAATTTTCATTAGTTTTAACATTTCTAAAAAATACACAAATCAAATGCTTGGCAAATATTATCCTATTCTGTTTCCAAGTAAGGAAGCTTCATCATTGGAGCAGGGCAAGATTCTTATTTATTTGGGTAAATGCTAATTTCATTCTTCTGATCTAGATAGAGTTATTCTTAAACTGAGCTATGTCTTCCATACCTACATGTTAGCTGCTCAGAGAGAGAGACTTCAGAAATCTCCTGTTTGTTTACCCCATGAAATAGGGTGTTTCCTAGGTGTTCCTAGGATATTTCAAGAAGCATRAGCCTGATTTGGATAGGTACAGCACTGTACACTTGCATACATTGCCTAACCACAGCATCAACATTCATCTCAATCAGACTGTCACTCAATCTATGTATTTTCCAGCTATCACTAAAACAAGGTGTATTCTTTGCTTATAACCCCCGAGGAGTTGCAGATTAGCATGGGTTTTACTGTATCAAGTAATTTGGGAGTCTTATCCTCACTGTGCAGGATAGGAAAACAGTAACCATATCCTGCTTGATCTGCTATGGATGGGACATTGTACAGCAAAGTCCAGTCACAAGATTTTGATGCTGACAATTACACTGTCTCATTAACATGGAGGACACTAAGGATAAACAAATTGTAAAATTCGTGGAAGATCTTTTCCTTCTATATGTATTTGAAACCCAACTRCTATGTCCAAAGGGGAAGAAGGTCTGCGAACTATCTGGTTGCCATTTAAACATTACATTTGGCCAGGATTCCCCAATAGGTCTGTTTCAATCTTGCCTGAAATCCAGAAGAGATGAGTAAATGGCCAGTAAGATCCATTTCACATTCTGTATCTGTAGTGCTGTATTATGTTGCCTGTGTGCCAATGCTGTTATTGTCTATAACCATTACCCCTATAAATGCTGAGTGCCTGCTTTGGCCTGTCACTCAAACAAAAGGTTCCTCAATGTGTGAATCTATTCCCTGCAATGTTCTATCTTGATTAAATCACTTTTTGCATTTCCTTTGCAGGAAGAATTGTTCAGGGAAAAGCCTACTGCTGCAACAACTCCATAGAGCCCGTAAAGAAGCCTCTGGATATCTTTGTAAAACATCTACCCCAGCTGAAAGACTTGAAGGCATAAAGCAGAATCCAGAAGGTTTGGAAGAGATAGGTGCCTTGAAAGTCAGGCGAAAACAATTTTTTAAAGTAAAACAAGAGGCTAACAAGGTGATTTCCGGGGATTTCACAAGTTTGGAGACAGAGAATGAAAATCTCCCCGTGTCAAACCGTGGGGTCAGTGAAGCGGCCACAGAAAGGGAAAACAAAACAGAGACTGAGGTGCATCAACATCCAGGAAATGCTCCAGAATCTCCTTTAACTGCAACAGAATTGTTAAGGTACTATGCCAGAAAAAAAGCAATCAGTAGTTTTGATTGTAGTTTAATTGTTTAGGATTAAAGAACACTTTTTTTTTTTATCTTGTCTATAACTTGAGGAACAAAGATGTGTCTGGCATTACCTAGACAGACAGTCAAATATGGCAGCTATTGTTTAATGATTTTAGAGGCATCCTGACTTGGTAGACCGGAAAACTGACCTGGGATTAGGTATACTTTGCTGTGGCACCATTAACATCATAATTTTAGCCATTTTCCTTACTTTTGATTCTATGTAAAAGAAGGATAATGGTATTAATCTCCTTTATGAATAAAAGTGCTGAGATATAATAAGCATAGCATCATAGAAAATAGGGCTGGAAGGGATTTAGGAGATCACTCTGTGTCCCCCTGTGGGGAGAGATTAAGCTATAATCTAATCCTTTCCTGGCAGATATTTATATAGTGTGGTCTTGAAATCTTCGATCATAAAGGTTCCTTGACTCCTTAGGCAGTATATTCCACTGCTTAATTATCTTTACAATTGTAAAGCTTTGCCTTAAGTCTGATTCAAATTTTTCCATCTCCAGTTTAAGCTTATTATTTCTTGTCCTGTTCCTAGGAAATGTGAAAATGGTTTATTCCCTTTCTCAGCATAAAAAGCCTTTTAAACATCGAAAGACATGTCTCAATGGTTTTTTTCTTAAAAAAAATTAACTATTCTGATTCTTTGTCTTCATGAAAATCATAAGAGTTTGAAGGTATGATCTCTTTGCTTTTGAGAAAGAATACCCATGAGGAACTGACATAGCACAGAAATATCTTGGAAAGATTAAAAAAAAAAAAAAAAAGGGAGAAATTTCAATGTTATCAATCAGAAATCAGAGAGCTTACTCTAGTGTTTGGGCCTCTGTCTATTTGGGCTTAGTTTTATGTAATGCATCTTGCAAAAGGTCTAATTCTAAAATKAAGTCAGGCAGCTGCCTTATGCACCTGCCCACCTGTGCTAGAGTGCTTCATTATACTGGYTTTTCAAAGGGTATATTAGCTGTGTGCTATTTTCAGGGTGAAATTTAACATGTTGACTTTGACATAAGAGCCCTTAAAAGATTTAGAATCTGCCTTCTCCAGAGACAATTGCTTTATCAGTGTTACATMGTTGCCTATACCCAGGCCTTGGGACACTTCAGCTAAAATGAACTTGGTTTAAATGGCAGATGGTTGGCTACAGGTTATTTCTCCAAGGAACTACTAGCCTTAAAGCTCCTCACTTCCATCAGTTCAGTAAAAGTCCAATTTGTTTACCTGTTAGCCTGTCATAGAGAAGACAGACCATCTCTTGGCAGGAATCTGAGTTTATTATTCTTGCAGTGAACAAGAGCTCACGGTGGTTTTAGTGAATTTCAGTTCTCTTTCTGGCCAATCTGACTGTTGTTGGGGCACCTGGAGCTTGGGTAAATATTTCTGAAGAAACCAAAC
>PTEX01000031.1:4848290-4949817 GCA_003342815.1 Eudromia elegans | reverse complement strand
TGTATTGTAGCAAATGCAAAAGGGAAGGGAATTAGAGATCCACTGGGAATCTTGGTGTGGAAAAGCAGAGTGAAACATCAAAAACAAACCTCTGCTGATTCGACTGTCTTAATGGCATGTTCCAGACAAGTGATTGTCACCACTTGTTAGAGATCTGAGTTTGCTCCTTATTTTCTTTGTTGTTTCACAGAGGCGTCATTTTACTCCATTGTATAAGTTGTCTTGCCCCCAAGATTTATATTTCTAAATCTATTTTAGCCTTCTTCTCCTAAGTAAAAATTAAAGCAAAGRAGAATCTCTGTATTTTTTCAGGAGAGAAGAAAGAGAGCTATCCCAAAAGGAAGTACAGATGAAAGAGAAACGCAGGAGAGAGAGCTTCCAAGAGCAGCTGGAGAGAKATCAGCCTCAGCTCTCAGTTACTGGAAAGCAGCCCATGGCAGAGAAAACACCYGTTTTGTTCCACATGGTTAGTAGTTCAGTGTAGGACTCTCTCTTTCAGAATGGTCTCCTGGCCGAATGCAACTGTGATCTTTGAAGCAAAAAGCATTTTCACTGTTTTATTTTAAAACTGTTTGTTATGGAGTAGCAATACCCAGTTAGATGAGGAATCCTGACAGCTCTTCCATCATGCTAATGATTCCTTAACCTTTCACCTTTCTTATATAGGGAATTCCTCAAAACTGCACTCTCTCCTTCCATGCTTGATGTGTGAAAGCATTGCGGAGGTCCTTGTTTGCTGAAATGAATGGGCTCAGTATTTATTTCACTGGAACCTGATTTTAATACATAATTTTCATAACATTTTTGAAAGAGATATTTTAACTGTCACAYATTTAAAGCAAAGTCTGTTCGAGTCTCTAGCAGCTTTGTAATTCTTTGTTTTTCTTGTGTGTATGTGTGAATAAGCAATTGATGAGGGTTGTGGCTTTAGTAGTAGTTCCTGGTTTTGGCAGATGCTTTTATTAAGAGAGTATGGAGTTAATCTGTTTTTTGAAAGCCYAAGACACATCCCAAAAGACTGGGCTGTTTCTCACTGCAGTAAGATTTATAAATCTACTCCTGTTTAATTCTGGCACTGATTTTATGGAACACAAAACCAGCTAAGAAGGTAAGAGAAACTCCAAAATTTGCCATGAGTCCACTGTAATGATTGATATGGGTTTAGACCAGAAACAAATCTTTTTTATCACTGAAAAAGTTGAAAGACCTTACAGGCTTCTGACTGGAGGGACAGGTTCATTTGTTTTATAAACACCTGCTATCTTCTGCACATGAAAAGCTCATTGATCAGTAAACTAATAACTGATGTACAGGACTACMATTGCCAGCTGAAATTCTCTCTGCTGACTTGCTCTGGTAAGTACAATGCACTGCACACAGCTGTATTTCCTTAGCTGCTTTGATCCTTGTTCTGAAGGCTCTAAACACAGTAAATGCTTGGTTCTCAGCCTGCTGAAAGGGGCTACTGGCAGTTCCACTTAGCCCTSATTAAGATGTGGGCACTTGCTTGTTAAAATGCACTTGAATCTTGCTATCCAGTATTGACCCCCAGGAGTGCACATCTATTTACAGGCCTCCAACCAGGCTTTGTGCCACTGATCCTTACTCTCTGAGCTCTACCTTTGAGCCACCTTTCAGTCCACCTCACTGTCCGCTCATCTAGCACACACTTGATCAGCTTATTTATAAGGGTGTTATGGGAGACGGTGTCAAAAGTCTTCCTGCAGTCGAGGTAGACACATGCAATGCTCTCCCCTTGTCTCTGCATCCCATTGTGAAAGGCTATCAACAGCCTCGTTAAGCATGATTTCACCTTGGTGAATCCATGGTGACTACTTCTGATCACTGTCTTATCCTTCACGGGCTTGGAAAGGATATTCCGGATTAGCTGTTCCATCACTGAAGTCACTGAAGGATTGAAGTCAATAAAATGAAGACAGATGTTTGTTAATGAGCTTCGGAATATTGTTGGGAGCAGGATGGACTTGGGGATAAACTAACCATTCCAGGGCTTACTCAGCTTCTTATGCTTGTAGAAGCTGCTGGTGGGCTAACTGGTGCATCAAMTAAGTGACTGTCTGCTTGGGGGAAGTCTGTGTGATCCCTTGAGGTGAAGAGAGGCCCAAATCAGTACCACCTATAGTAAAAACATTCTATGGGTAATATTGCTCTTAATTATTTTTCAGAAATAGTCATTAAAACTAAGAAGAGAAATTTAAAAAGTGTATCACCATCATCTATCAAATATAATAGTTGTTTATAAAATTACTTGAAATTCATCCAGACAGCAGCATTATTTGTCTTTGAATTAGAACATATTTTCCTTTTTTCTCTTGCTAAACATAGGGAAGAAGAAAAAAAACTTGAATGTTTGACATTTAAAAGTAAAAAAGCTGTAATTTGGCAGCTGTGTCTCTCAGTGGAAATATGTAATATCTATATATAAACATGTATATTCAAAGAACAGAGCATATGAAAGCGTAGCACAGTTTCAAATTTGTTTGAAGTCCTTTGTTTTGGCAATGATAGATGTTCAGATCTGGAGCATGTGTCATAGTTTCCAGAATTGCCCTGACCAGTTTTAATATGCATAAATAATTGAATAATAAATAAAAAGTTTAGAAACTCTTCAATTAGAGTAGCTGAGATACTTGGAGAGGAATATAAAATTTTGAAAAGCTGCATTATGATTACAATAGAGTTCTTACTAAAACTTTGAAAACAGCAAAATTCAGATTTAATTTTGCTGTCTTTTTAGCTTAACCTAATTCAGTCAAACTCTRTACTGAGCTTTACTGTCAGTGGGAAACACTAATATAAATGGGAATTAGGTTTGGGGAGAACGTTTTCAAAACCATGCAGGTAATTTAGAAGACTGAGAACTAACTTTCAGAGGTATTTAAGCATCTAAAGAAGGAGCTAGTATCCAATGGTATTTTTGAGATATACAAGTAGCAAATGGAAATCAGTGGGAATTAAGCACGTTATCATTCTAAGATGCAGACTGGCAGGCAGAATTCTTTGATTTTGTAACCTTCCCCAACTCATAATTTCAAAGGTGCACAGAAAAGCCTAAATTCTGTCCCATTCTTCCGCTCTTCTGAAAGCAGGCACCTTAACCCCATTTGGGCCTTTGGATTGAATTTAGAACTGAAGACCAGCTGAGTAGTGCTGTAATCCATATTGTAAGGTCAGGTAGTATTAATAGCTTAGAGTAACATGCATAGGTTTGGTTTCAGTTTCRGACAAGAATAAGTGTTATTGCCAAGGGAGATGGCAAAGGAAGATTGTGCACCATGCCAAACTAACTGGAAGATGTAAAATGAAATGGAGTTGACCCATCATTCCATTCATCTTCCATATTATAGTACAAAATTAGCACTGATTTTGCTGTTGACAGTACAATGAGAYTAGATAGTCCAATTAATTGTTGTTATTTTGTGCCAGACTTATCTTTTTCATGTCAGGGAAGCAGAAGCAGGTCCCACTCTAGTAGAAGACATCCAAGAACTGAGGGCAGCAGCAAGGCAGGCAGGGCAAGGAGTGCAGTCACACAGGACCTGAGCAAGAGGAGCAGAGCAGTTCCTCCATACACTCAGGAAAGTCCATAGTGACAAAGTAGGTGTGAGGCCAAGCTAGAAACCAAGGTCAGGGAGAGGCAGGTTTGGGACTGTTATTGATAACAGTCATATATGATATATATATATGATAACAGTCATAACCCAGTTATTGAGACTGGTCTCAATAACAACAAGCAGCATCAGTCAACAGTCCAGTGACCACCCAGTGRGCCTGCAGTGATGGAGTGAGTCTGAGATGAAGCCATGAAGTTAAATCAATGAACTGGGGACAGGGTCAAGACCAGTGAGCTACACAGCCTGGCAGCAGCATAGTTCAAACAGTAACAAGCAGCTGAGCTCACRTGCAGCTCCGAGGCCAAGAGGGAAAGGCCCCTATGGAGGCTTCTCACAGCTCTTTGTTCCACATCCCTCCTCATAGCCATCTAATCTGAGGTTACACAGCTGCACTGTACCAGGGCTGGCCTTGATCACTGGCAGCTAAACCCCTGCGTGGTGCTCATGGCTCTCATCCTTTACATCCAGCAGTGGGTTTAATTTAATTCAATAGGCAGCAAAAGGTAGAGYTAGCTTTTATTATCCAATTATTTTATTGTTGGGACAAAGCAGTGTTTTTCCAAAATGACTTCAGCTTGATTCTGTTTACTTAGGTTGCTTTATCATGATCTAGCAGAATAAGATCATGTAGTTTGAAAGCCACCTCATTACCAGTAGCTTGTAAACACAGTTTTATCGGCCTTACATAGTCAAAAACTATTAGAAAATGAATGTGTTGACTTGTATTTACTGCGGCATCTAATTCTTGGCTACACAACCATATTGGTTAACCTTATATTAGTGCTTACATTACCATGATCATAATGTTATTACAGCTTAGCTTTACAGCTAGCCTACCGAACAAAAACATTTTAACATGCAACGCAGTCATTCTAGCTTAACAAATATATCATGCTGATGTTTTCTTTTCCAACTTGCAAGCGTAATCACTATAACCCTTCTGGCAAAATCAGTAGTTTTGCTATATTAGTATGCCCTTGATTTGGCTCACTGATGTCAGGTCATGTTCTCAGACCAAAGGATTTTCTGCTTGGGTTCCTGCAAAGTTAAAATGAAAAGCATACCAGGGTCAAAACCTTTCTTGCCCCTTCTTTAATATTGGTCTGATGTCACTTTCATTAGAGATCATAGGAAAATGCTTGACAAAATTCTGAGCTCTTATCTTACACCAAGAATAGTGCTAAAACATTAAATRTTGTTACTGTGACAGTTACCTCGAACTTGCACAGTAAGACTGTAAGTAGAAATTGGTTTTMAGAAAAATGTAGAAATATTTTTAGTTCCTTCTATTGCTAGTGCCATATGACCTTTTATATGGTAGATGCCTTGAGATCTTCACAGTTTTCARTGATATGTTTTGGATTATTTACCTGTCTTACTGGAGTAGGTATCTGTGATTTCCATTTTTATAGCCTGAGTATCTTAGATTTTTTTGTTGTTTGTTTTTGATACARCATTCCTTGAAACATTTTTGAAATTGCATTTATCTTACACTTTACTTGAGCACACAGAGGGTTGCTCAAGGTCCCAAAGTCCAGGCCCAAGAGTTTGAGAGAGGCCATACTGCTGTGATCATCTCAGCAACTCCGCTGTAGAGTTGCTAGTATCCATGTAATTAGGTGAGCTCCTAAGCAATATTTGAAACAAAAACCTCATTTTTCCTATATGGAAGACCCTGAAARGAGAGAAACTGTAATTCAGCAGGTGTTTTACCTGAATGGGTAAAGCTACTTATCTTTATACATTTGTTTCAGAGCAGTACAATGCCTGTACACTGTACAAAACCTAATCTACCACTTTGGAGAGGAATRTATTTTTACTAATTCTGCACAGAAAGCTAAATTTATCTCCAACAAAGGACTTTACTTCTTAGGTAGAGGGAAATTATTTGCCTTTTCACTTGTGTTTTCCTATTTCAGATCTTGTGACAAAAGTCACTGAAAAAAAAAATTCTATATCTCTGTTTCTCCAAGGCTGATTTGGTAAGTTTATATCATTGTGTAGGCGAATGAGGTTTTTATTTACATCTGACGGAAGTAACTGCTATAGTGGCACCTGAGTGAATGTAATTGAACCCAGGATTTAGTTCTTGCTACTATTTTACTATACACTGAAAAACATTAATTGTAAAGCTTGCAAAATGTGTGCTCTAAGCTAAATCTGTTTCTGGCACCAGAGCTGAATTTGGCTTGTGCTTTCTGTAAGTCCTCAGCACGTTCCTTGTTCTGGTTCTATGGGGTTGTGGCCAGCAGCGATGTGCCAAACTGCCAGCAGATGGCCCCTGAATTCTTCCCTTTGCACAGTGAAGTATTTAATGAGTTTCTGAAACAAGATTAAAATCTCTTCCTCTTAATGAACCTACTGCCTCGACTCGAGAAAGGATTAAAAATAAACTAAGGCAATTAGAGATGGTGTAGTTAAATTTAGTGTGCAAAAACAGAAGGCCAAGATTCCTGTGTGCCACCAGTCCAGCACACGGAATCCAGATCACCATAGAAATTCCCAAGAAAATGTTTTCCTAGCAAAGGGGACTGTTAACTGGCACAGAGCCAGTGTTTCTGGCCTCTCATCATCTTCCCACTTGATACTAACATAGGAAGCAAGAGGGTTTTGTTGGCACAGTATTTTAGGCTTCAGTTGAGCTGAGCTTGTGCTCAGGAGATGGTCCCTTCCTTGGCTGCAGTCAGCGGAGGAGCGAAAGCTGCTGCAGCCTCTGCCGTGGCCCAGGATAGCACAGATCCATCCTAAAGATTTGTCCATAGCAGGAAAGCAGAGAATCCAGGCTTTAAAAGTGTTCTATATAAATAACTTGCTTTACATAGGCAGCTTGCCTGCTTGCTGCTAGTGTTCTGGGAGTGATGGGAGTTCTGGAAGTRTTCGCTTTCAGTCTTATTGAGGCACAGATTAAAGCAAGCCAGGAACTTTGTTTGGATGACTTGTCAGTAATTCTGCACATGCCACCAGAGTACTTGGTTAGAAAATGACTTAGTAATCCTGCTGTAATACAGCTCTTCAGCAGGTTCCTTAGGTTGCTGTATATATGCTCACCTCATTCAAGTGAATACTGTGAAGAGCTAGAGCGCTGCTTATTTGGAATCAGTGACAGTATGACAGATATTATATTATGGCAACCTCCAGGAACCCCTATTAATGACTGAGGTCTGTTGTGCTAAGACTTTTACAAACAGAGAAGTCAAGAAAAACTCAGCCCCAGAAAACTCGCATTCTGTACTGAACACAATGACACTACCAAACACAACATGCAAAACCTTCCATTTAAATCATTTAAATTTCTTTTTTTTTTTTCCCCCTATTGCTCTTGTGCTTACTAAAACATGATCCTGCCATTATGGACTTACAATATGAGAAAGTAAATTGGAATTTTGGTAAAAGAATTAAATCCCAAGAAGACAAGGTAAATTTCCCAAGATGGTAAAGCGTTTGCACAAGTGTTGTTAAACCCAGAACTCTGCTCATGGTCTTGCAGGTGCTACCTCCTTTGTCTGCTGTGCTTTTTAACTGCAGGACGAATTGAACACAGTCAGGTCTTGTAGAGGAGTGACTGGTTTCAGTCCTGTTTCACCAAATCGAATTGAAATGGCCCCAGGAGAATGTGAACTATTTAATCCTTTATATTCCTTGGCACATTTTGGAGGTGATTAAAATGAATTTAGGCCTATTATTGAATATATTTATGCCTGATCTTGACAGAAGGGAAAATTCGTTGCTGTTGTATAAGGGAAAGGTTAATATAAGTAAAATGAATATAGATTCCAGTATTATGTGCATGAACTTGCTGCCAGTAGAGATTCTAAATGCTCCTGCATTTACAGCATGAACTTGCTGCCGGTAGAGGTCCTAAACACTCCTGCATTTACAATACCAGAATGGTTCAAAGGAGCTTGAAGTAAGACAGTAAATGAAATGCGCATTGGCTAAAAGTCTGTTTCTCGTTTTGAAGGGGGCAGGAGAGAAAGCTGTTTCCGTACCCCATGTCTCCTAAAAGTAGTTGTTCTTGGGCAAGCCCTGTGTTTGCTGACAGAAGGAATAGCTGCTGTAAGCTTGCAGTATGTATGAATGTATGTCAGGCATGTTTCCTCACACTGTGAAATCCTTTCTGCCATACATCTCTCCTTTGGGATCGAGGTAGAATTCACAACTCCCAACTTTATCTCAGCAGTGATCAAGGATGCTATTTGTAAATGAAAGAAGGCTGATTTTGACCCTCTGTTTGGCTTTCAACCTGTCTTGCTCAGCTACAGCACTACTGTTAAAGTGGCTTTATAGTCTAAACTGCATTCCTGTTTCTTTCTCATGCCTCCTTGTTTAGCATTACGACTTAATGTTGGATTACAGTTCCACATAAATCTTAATGCATTAATGAGCTGTCTCAACTTGCAAATACATTACACAAATAATAATTATGGAAATGTTATTGTGTACTGGCAGGACTATTGAGTCGAATTTGAGGCTTTATTGGAAGAATCCTGTAGTTATTTTTATTTTAAAAGTGTAAAGCKCTGTCCGGCTACCTGCCAAGCACCTGGAGTTCCTGCAAGCATCTGTGGAGATCATAAACACCCACTCTTCTCAGAATCATAGCTGAGCTTTTTTTCCTGCCCTGGAGAATTCATGGGTATCAGAACTTTCCTACACAGTGTGTTGTGGCTGGACACAGTGGTGCAGAGCCCGTTCCCTGAYTAGCTGGACTGAATCCATCTCTAAACTGGAAGTTGCTGTTTTGTGTATTAGGCCACTTGACCTATGGCAAAACTTGATGATAAAGCAGCCGAGGTGTTTTCAGCATCCAAGCTGATCCAACCTTTAGGGTGCTGCACTTCTTACAAGTGCTCCAAACTAGAACCTGTTACCACATTCAGTGTGGGCTGGTTAAGCTCACAGAGCTTGGGTGTGATACAGCCTCTGTATGTGCGTGTTTATTTTGAGGAATGGAGTATTGCCAGAAGCAGGGGCTTGGCCTCTGGAAGTGTCCACAGAGAGTTACACACTGCAGCATCGGTAAGTCCTCACACAGACTTGAAAAGAGAGCATAGTTGGTCAGTCCCTGCCCCATCTCCCTTTTATTCCTGTGGGATTTCCAGAGAGCATCAGGGAAAAAGAGATTCCAAGATAAATAGATTTAAAACTAGAAAAAGTAAGACTTTGCCTAYGTTACTGAGGTGGTGAGTCTCTGAGAGTATCGAACTAGAACCATTTGAGGAATAAAGCCAGCTAACACCAGGTGTCATGTAGTAGCCAATGCTTAGGTGACTCCGCACGGATTCCTTGCKCTGTCACAGCACTTTGGAGTGAGCACGTGCAATTGCTTTCCCTGCTTGGCCTTGGAAACTGGGGTAGAGATTTTATTTGTGATGCAATTTGAAATTGGTTGAAGAACTCTGCTGTGAGGACATGACATTTCAAAACTGCTTGAAGAACTCTGCATAGAGGACATGATCTTGTTTCAGGAATGTAAGGAAAGGGAACAGAGATGAAATTTGGAAGTTTCTTGATAAGCTCAGCAGTTACTCTTCAGAATATTTTACAGGCTTCTGAAAATTAATCCAGGTAGACAGGAACTAAGATAAGGATGTATTATMCTCACTTTACACCTTCAGGGAGATTGAGTGAGAAAATAATCCATTTCAGAGCCAGGACTACGACTCAGGTTCCTGAATCCCAGTCCTATGCTCACATGGAATGTGCAAGTAATTTCATGTCTTTCACTGCTACTTCAGCTGCTTCTCATTAACCAGGAATATAAGCTCATTAGAGCAGGAACTTTGTGTTTCATGAGCTTGAAACACCAACACAATGAGGTTCTGAACTGCTCTAAGCCTCTCCAAGTGTTACTGTAGTGTAAACACCAATCATGAAAAAGGCACTTCTCATTTGTAATGATTATGTCTCAGAAAGCAAACAAAATTAAATAGGATTTAGTGTCACTTTGATTTCAATTTTAATGTGATTTTTAGAGAACTTCTTCGTTTACCTGAGAAGTTGAACCATTTTCAAAAAATTGCTGCCCCCCCCAAAATAAAGACAAAATTGTATGTAGAACAAGCTATTTGTTGTAATTATTTGTGTCAGTTATTGAAGGTTTTGCAGCTGCACTCAGACGTGATGCCAAATGGCCTCAACTAAGACAGTTTTTCTTGTCAGAATTTTGGTGCATTTTCATACGTTTTTGGTCAGCTAAAATGTATTACAACTGTGCATCTTTTTTTAATGTTCCAAAGAAGTAATTCAAAGCAATCCTGTCAAGGAAGTCACCATAGCTTTAACTGTGCTTACTCATCACTGCTTCCTGATTGATAGGTTTGTTCCTTTCATCGTACTCTGGTCTAGCGATTTTACACACCGAGTAGAAATATATTGTCTGAAAAGGGACATTAGCTCRTTGTGTAAGACTATCTAATAGCAATAATGTTTCTAGACCCAGGATAGGGCAGGAGATCAGAGCGAGACACATTTATATACATATAAAGTGTATACAGGAGAGACAGACAGCATGGCAAGGGCASTCCCATGTACTGACATGAGCAGAATCATCAAGGAAAGTGCTGGTCAATACTGGTGGAGTTTAGAACCCAAAGGATCTCYTAAGATACACAAGAATCCCTTGGTTTAGCAGCAAATGGTTGATGCTTTTGAGTTGTCTTGTTCACTGCAGATAGCAGAATAAATATATCTTGAAATTTGGGCTGAATATACCTTTTTTCCTACAACTGATGACAGTCTCTCTTCCCTAGCACATTCTTTAGGACAGATTCCAGGCTCCTATGCCAGAGAGGTTGAAAATTTCTTTCATAGCACATATATTAACTTTAGTGAAGTATTTGAGGATTCCTTTAATGTAGACTAGTCCAGAAGTGCAGCAGAATGAGTGTAAATCACTTGACATCCCATTCTGATGTTKTCTTCATTTATGTGAAGGATTATGGACTGGATTGGCTAAAAAGGACCCTTGTATAATCCTCACATTTCCTGAGATGGAAATTTATCTGGTCCTCGCTATCGTTTACCATCTGTAAATGTTGTAGAAGCAGTAAGACTTATTTAAATTGTGTCTGGGGTTGCCCACACTCAGCTGGCAGCAACATAAAAAGGTGCCCAAAGTGATTTTTGCCCGTTTTGGGTTGTGTGCCAGGCAGAGCTTGGTTACTTTCTATGTGTCACTTCTGAACTGTGCTCCTATACTCAGTAATTTCTGGTGATGAGCTGACATTTCTCTTTTACACTTGCCTTCTTTATGCTCCAGCAGAGATGCTTCAGCACCTTCACGCTGACAGAAGTGGGAAAGTATTTCCTTCTGAATTAGCAGAGATTATATATTTCATGCTCAAGTCTAAGCCTAAGTGTCCAGAACGGATGATACTTTCAGCAAAGACATTTCCTTATTATTTATTTATTTTTACATAACCTCACACGATGCGTAATACTGTAACTATGAACTGCAGAGATCATAACAAATAGCACTTTCATTATGCAGCTCTTTGAGCTTCTGCAATCTTATTTTGGCAATGTTTAAAATTATCTGTTTTGGAGGATCATATCTCTTCCATTTTAGCAATCTGAAGCTCAGTTCAGGTCAAGAAATTTCGATGCAGCCCTACTACTGTCATATTTTTCAGATCAGTAACCTCAGCATGTTTGATACTCATAAAAAACACTTGTGCTGTAGAGAACAGATCTAGTACAAAAATGAATTAACAGAAAGACCATTCAGGCCATTAACATAAGTCATACTCTCCTTTTTGTTATTAAATGTTGCCTTCCTAATTACAGTATGTTCTGCAAGTCGCATACCGGAAATAGAGATACTTTCTTCATTCTTCTGCATTGCTCCCACTTTACAATGATAAAGCAGTTCTTTGAATGGTTTTGGGGTTGATTCCACAATTTAATGTGGAACTGAAATTGTCTAACAGATGGTATTGTCATCATTTTTCCTACCCTGAAGAATGAAAAAGAACAAACACTTGACATTACTAATACATCTTCATTTAATGCAAGAATTTTTAGAAGCCATAAAAGAGTGTTATCCACGTTACATCGGAGAGCTGGGTAGAACTGTTAAATGTGTCCTAACRGCCCACTGTCCTACACAAGCAGCATTTTATCTGCATTTAAATCAGATGCAYGGCCTCAGCTTCAACATGGGTGCATTTTCTTTTTCTGCCCTGAGCTCTGCCTACAGAAAACAATGAACATGCAACGCTAGAGCTATTTYAGCATAAGGAGTATAGAATTTTCACTACAGGAATTAGCTAGAGCTGCTAAAGTACCTAGAAATCAGTTCACAATTACAAACGTACAACAGATGCATCATTTGGCAGAAGATTTCTGCAGTCAGTAATTTGCCATTCATCAGGGATTGYCTCTGAAATCTGTGTGATCCAAGCTAGGGGCAGCTGACATAGAAGAATAAATTTAGTCATGGCTGAAAACAATTATTTTGATTAATCCTCCAGCCAATGGCAGTAAGATTCCTCCTATCCCTCCCCTTCTCCCTCTCACCATAAAGAAGGGAATGTGGAAGCAGCTTCTATAGCTTCTCCTTGTTTTAAAGGTAGTGTATGTGTTTGTCTAGGTTTTTTTTTCCCCAGAGACCACCTTAAGCAGAGGTTCTGTTTTAATGATAGCTATGATAGCTTGCTTCAACTTTAGTATCAGTGTATTGCTGAAGAAGGAGATATGTGTAAAATGCAGGAACCTTGTTTAGCTGCTAAGGAGAAATGTTTTCTGAAAAAGGTGGTTTCTTTCAGACCTTCCTGGCTGATAGGAGACACTCTTAGAGCGAGTGAGCTACTTCTCCTGCAGAACACCAACTTTCTTATGACTTTACAGAGAAATGAACTTCCTAAGCATGCAGTAAAGTACATTTTCCAAACAGCAGTTCAATGGTAGCTGCTTTCTTTGCTGCTGTCCTTCTACCTAGCTGGAAACAGCAGTAATGTCCTCAGCTGGTCCTCTTGGGCTCCTGGTCTGTCCTGCTGCTCTGTCCTTCCAGCCTCCTGCAGCTTGGGAAGTGTTTTGGAGCCTGGGGCAGCGGAGCTGTTGTTCTGATGCGATAGGTAGGCTCGCTGAAAGGAGCTGYAGGGTGATGCCAGCCAGGCTCTTCCAAAAGCAGTGCTTAACCAATTAGACCCATTTTATTAGAAACAAAATAACATTAGTCTTGGCTGACAAATTCATATCCTTTCAGCTTGCTGACACTATAAACAGCTCTTTTAAAAATATAATGAGATAAAATAGCATTTTTTGGTATCTGTCCCTATGTATCCCTTCTAATTGCAAATTCTTTGCGAATAGTTTTTTTTCTTTCAGGACTGTGCCTCCATGTATCCTTAAGTTGTTTTGCAATTGCTTTTTGCTCCTTTCTTTTTGGTGGGGAATTGGAGTGAGAAGGTGGTTTAATTTTTACTTTAACTGTAGAGGTGTGTTCTTCCTTGGCTGCTCCCTGTGACTAGTGCTTCTGCTTGCAGTGTAATTATGCTACAGTGGTCAGAGCTGGCAGTGGAGGAATGGTTGTAAAATCATTTTAAGATGTAATTACAAAATAAAATAGCAAGCACTTTTGAAAATAAGAAATGTTATTCTATTTGGTGCMTTCTTGGTATATGATTTCTGGTAGCTGTTGGCACTTGAATGTCATCCACTGCAAGCCTCTTTGTGATGGACAACACGTTTCTAGCCAAAGTAACCAAAAATAACAGAGGGTTTAAGTCATTTTTTTTCCTCTTTTTATAATTTCAAACGGTCACAAATGAGAACTAGTATAAAATGTAGGCAARCTGGACTCCCTTATAGATTGTCTAGGGTAAATTGGACAAATATAGATGAAGGCATCTTAAGAAAGCATTGAGTATGGCTGACTTAAGTATTCTTGCATAGAATTAAATAAGATTAGTTCTTTTTTGGTGTTGTTCAGTAGCTGTAATACTTTTGCAGCTAGTTAAGTTTTTATACTCCTGGATCCTTGTTATAGTCTGCAGTCTGGCAGAGGGAGGAGAGGATTATTGTTTAAAACCTCTTTTTTTTTTTTTTTTTTCTTTTTTCAGAAACAACCTTAAATTAAGAGGCAAAATTGTTCTCTGGTCTTGCTCAGAAAATATTTTGAACCTTTCTCTGCTGCTGCACCAAGCAGATTTGGATCAGCTGGATTTTTTCCTGCGTAAGCAGCGATAGATACTGGTTTAATCTTGTGCTTGTGAGTTGTCACCAGTCACGGATCTTACTACTGCCTTCTTGGTGCAAAAGGAAGGAGGTAACTTTTGGCCATACAGGGTGTAGAAACAAGCCAGAAACAGATCTTTTCCCAAGTTTATTCTGAGGCCTTTTGCTCTGAGAATTGCAGYAGTAGCATCAAAGCCCTGGTCAGTTCTGTTAGCTCCCCAGGACTGCAGGATCATTAGTTATGTGGATCTGCAGCAGCAGAAACTTTGGCATGAATTTTTTTCCTTTATTCCTGATTGCAGTTTTTATTTTATGCTGGTTGGCACTGCTGATATCTATGGCAGATGTCTCKGCATCAAAACACTGTGCAGCACAGTATAGCTGCTGGTTGCTTTTTTATTAATGTCTTTGTTGAAAACTTATAAACATGAGTATTTTCAGGACAAGCAGGAAAGTCAGACTGCATTAGCTTGTAGAGTGGATTAGTCATTAAACACCTTTGTGGATGTTTTAATTCAGAATTAAAGTGGCTTTAATTGGATTTGGCTGGCTCTGCTTCCAAAGCAAATTCAGGTAAATCAAATTAAGGTTAATTCAGTGTAAGGGCAAGGGCAGACATCCTCATTAAGGGCTACCTGGAACAACTGAAAAGGCAGCTGCCCAATTGCTCTTCGACACCCTCCTGCTCACACTGTGTTCACACAGACCACCGCAAGGAAGGGATGTTCTCTAACCACCTCCTCCAAGAAGAGGTCATTTCAAATGACTCCTGCTCATACTAACTAGCAGTTCAGTCTGTAGGCTGTCTGTGTCAGTGTGTGCAGGGAAGGCAGTCATGTCCCACCTTGGTCCTGTGCTGGGGAGCCTCCTCTTCCTCAGCTGTAAGTTTGAGGGAAACAGTGGCACCATAAGCAGCTCTGGCAATCTGCRAAATGTGTGGCTAGATCAGTAGAATATATGCAGTCAAGATGCCTTGGGGTCCTTGTTGCAGGGCCATGTCTGATAAAATGCAATACTGTCTTTTGGCTGGAAAATGCTAGAAAGACTATATAACTATGTGATTTTATGGACTATGTTTTTTCCTGCTTTACAAAGGCAATGTCAGGGCAGCAGGCTGAATGTAGAAACAGCAAGCTAGCTACTAATTACAGCTGCAGCTATYGCATCTTTGGAAGAACAAAAGAGATTCTGTGAACTGTAATTCCAAAACCCAAGCCTGTGTGTGTTTGTGGGGTTTTTTAAAGAAAAGGTCTTCTAAAGGAGAGGACTTTCTACCCTAAGGGACCTATATGAGTTCTAAAGTAAAGAAAAAGGAAATGAGTTCACTTAAGTGTATCATCATCTAAAAATGAGATATGTTAGATAAAGCAGAAAATAATCTAAATTTTAGCATTTTGATCAGGCTTGTTTCAAAGGTATTTTGCGGATTAAAAAGTTAACATTAAAGCTTAATACAGAATACAAAATGAATTTGATCATAGCATTTCCAGATGTGACTGTATAACCTTCCATTTGCCAAACTGCATCAGATTAAGTAAAGACCCAGGCTATACACCTATCCAAGAGAAGCTGAAATGCTCCAGAAGATGTTAGTGAAATAGTGTCCCAGTTCTTATGGCACAGGCAATGCATCAGCTCTTGTTCCTTCTTTGGAAAGTGTTTGCTAGATACTATTTCTGCTTCTGTAGTGGCAATGAATGCAGTTCACTATGATGCTAAATACAGTTCCAGATATGCACATGACTTTAGCTTTCCTCTTTTTTGACAGGAAACCTCTTACTTGCCAGATATTGATACATTGCCTAGACCAGRTGCCGGGAGAAGGGAAGTGCTACTTATGACAATTTGGCTGTCGAGTTGTGGCCAGGTAGCTGCAGATCAGTGCAGTGAGCAGGTGCCTAATGTGGTRCTGACAGCAGCTAACATTTACCAGGCCCTCGTGACATGGCTTCTTTCTCTGGTAAGTGCAGTGACAGTGTGCAAGAAGTGGTGCATTACTAAAGGGGTATTTTGCTATCCAGTGAATGTATCTTCACTCTAAAAGACTCMTTCTAACAGGTACAAAAAAAAAAGTGGGCTAAACAAAAGAACTCATGTCCCAACTTGCTTTGAAATCAGTAAATGAATGTCATACTGGTTTCAGTGGGTGCTGTGATGTGTAATTCATGAAGAATGAGACACAAAATAGAAATGGGAGGGACAGACTTGGAATAATCAGAAAATAGAGGGTTGAGTATTATACTTGTGTTCTGCAAAGTAAGTGACAGGAGCCAATTTCTTAACACTTGGTCTGATTAAGAGCMGATCCTTTCCAGTAGTCAAAGGAAGGGGTATCAAAAAGTGGTAGTCTTTTTAAACTGGATTGTCCTTTAGATCACATCTTTCTTCACTGAAGAAGCGAAGAAAGGATCATCCTTCTCTTCATCCTATGTTAGTCCACTCCCTGAAGACAAGCAGGCAATATTCTTTTCCTTTTTTTTCYACTCACATGCTGGCCTTATTCTTTTTGCTCACTGTCCTCATGAGTATATCAATCTCCCCACTTGAGAAAAATCTCATACTGTGCATGCAGCCTGCACAAGGCTTTTAAATCACTTAAACTCCACTTAAACAATGTTAATTATTAACTATGTTCACACTTCCRTTAAAATATTGCCAACATTCTTTAGTGTTAGTTCACTGCTAGTGAAAGCTGTCATTTGAACAGCCGTGGAGTTTGAATCTTCCATTTGGAAAGTAGCTCACAGGCAATTGCTGTGTGAACTTATTTCTTTTGAGTTGTTCCCATTATAAAGCTTGGAGCAGGCTTCTCCAAGGCCGAAGGGACTTCTGAGCTTCCAGGGCTGTGTATCACTGCACTAGGCTGCTGGGCCAGATGTCATGATGGACTTTGTGCTGAGAGAAACTGGAATGAAATGCAACAAATCACTTCAAGCAGCTGCTGGACAACAATGACAAATAAAAGGCCTACATTTCTTCTTAAAAACAAATAAAAACAGTTGAAAAGTTGAGCCATGTCAGACCAAATTCTTATCCAGTTCAAACCAGTATAGCTCCCTGACTTGCTGGTTTTCTGGCTTGTGTCAATCAACATAGCTGTTGATTCAGATGCACTGAATTGTACTCACAAAGAATGTGATCCTCCAAATGTAAGCGTTCCCTGTGGCAGAGCTGCTGCAGAAATTCCCTTGTGAAAGCAGCGAGTACAGCAGTCAAGGACTTCATAGTGCTGCTTTGAATGATACATCTGACCTATAAAAACACCTTGAAAATGCACTCAAGGCTTCTGTTAGGAACGTGGTTTTAAAGGCATTTGTTTCACTGTAATTAGGTTTATTTTTATATATGCAACAAATAGCAAGGCTGTAAATCCATCTAGAGATCACTCAGAGAACAAAGCTTAAGTGGTTTCTGTGTTCACTAGAACCTTGGAAAGGAATCATCATCTCGTAATTCAAATTTGTCTCTTTTCATATTATATGTGATCTGATTTAGGGATTCTCATCTTGTCTGGATGCTGTTCCTTTCTCACAGCTTTGCTAATTAACTGTCTTTATTTTCCTATAGCCCTCTCTACCTTCTTTCTGAGTCTCAGACAGTTTTTCAGGACTACAATGTCTCCCCACTCTTACCTTTCTTTTCACTTTTCTATGCAGTAATGAGTTTTCTCATGTAGTCTTTATTCTAAAATGCATCATGTTTCAGCCTAAGTTTGAGCCTTGAACTAATGAGTGGTTGGTGTGCCTGGAACTCTGTCTCTGGAGCTAAACTGATATTTCTGATGAACAATAGCCAGTATTCATCGTAGTATTGGCAGAAGTCAGTACTTACCCTTCTTGTTTGGGACCAAATCTCTATTTTGGAAAATAGAATACATTCCTCCCATTCACACAAAAATAAGATCTATTAAAAGGAGAACACCTCAGTCTTAACTAAAAGATGGAATCAGTGGATAGGAATTGATAGGGTTTTGGCCAATAGTGATCAGTAATGGGGATGATGAAGGCTGTTAAAGAAATCTGAACTAGTTCATTAGAATAGTCTAATCACCTGGCATTGATTTTTGAACTGAGATTGTATTGATCTCATTATCATTAATAAAGGCAGTACGCAGGACCACTGTGGTAAGCACATGCTGTGCAGTGTTGACAAGGACTTTGTTTTCATTTCTTGCTAGATTAAGTAACTAATATGGCCTCTTGCTTTCACAAAGCTGGCTGAATTCAGAGTTTGCAGGTTGTTAGAGTCCTCACTGAGAAAATAAATCCCATGACTTACCAAAACCTACATGTTATTCTCATTTAATTTGATCTTTAGAGTTTCTACTGGCTGAACCATAGCTAATCAAGCTAGAATACTCCCTGGGTTATTGAATGCTCAAAAGCAACAGAATGAGGTGATGGGTTATTTTTATTCTCTAAATATAACTGTCTAAAAATGAAATTATGTTCAAATGGATTTACAGGTGCCTCCTGTGCAAGGTGAGACCAAAGCTCCATTCCGGGTTGTAGGACTGCAACAGGCCTGGAAAGAGGATGGCTTGGCCCTATATGCTTGTCTAACGTCACCTGTTGAAACTCCAGCCCAGAATAGTACCAAGATCTGGAAGAATAAAGTGAGTAGCAACACTTAGACTAGCTAGTCATGCAGAAATTACACTGGAATAATCTGACATGAGTTATGTTTTTGTTTTTATATTTAAACCATGTGAAGTGCGACCTAGGAGAAGAAATACTGTCTTGCTATTCAGTTCCCAAGAGTCAAGACTTGCAGATGGGACCTGAGGCTTTGTTCCCTCAGAGGTGGTAGACTAGTGAGTTTGTGCTGTGCAATAAAGCACCAAGCTGAAAGGTCCCCACCTAGCACATGCAGGTAGCACCCTGAAATGTAGGGCATGGTTCTAGCTTGTGTCCTTTGAATGGCAGAGCTATGAAGTAGCAGCTCTGAGCTTTCATTTGTTTGTTCTGTTTTTCAGCAGAACTGATTTGGTTATACTCTGTGCATCTGGATAGATTGTTAGATATTACCCTAAGACCTCATCTGGCCTTGCTATCCTTGCTTGCTGTAGATATCTACAGAAACAAACATGTGGTATAACTGTTGTGCTGGAACATGTACTCAGGTACACCTGAGCAACAATGATCCTTCTGTGCCTTCAGTCTCTGGATCCCTTGCTTAAATAACCAGTTCTGTTCTTGAGCAACCTTTCTGAGACACTGTGGCCCTGTGCTGTAAGGGCTAGTGAGTTTGCTCTCAAAGTGGGCTTGTGGCTTTGAGCTTGTAGTGGATTTTCTACACCTGGAGCTGCTTGACTGGCTCATCTGGACTACTGCACTGTCTCTGCATCCTTATTTACTGCCTGGGAATATGAACAGGAATGTGATGTGATAGAGGAGATGAAAAGAGTTGTCGCATCTATGCCAAAAAGACCCTGTTAGATCCAGTGGCAGGTGGTGTTGGGGTGGTCCCCAGGTATCCTATTTTACACCTGCTAGATGCCCCATCATGTGAGGTTTAAATGGAAGAGGAAGTGCAAACATGGTTTAAAAACACACTTAGGGTTCCCCTGCTAACTGCAGCAAGCAATCTTCATCTGCAGCTGCCTGTCTTTGAACAGTAAAGATTAAATTTCCCATGATGTATCATAAAGCCTAAAATGTGACAGCTGTGGCTCCAGTGCTCCTGCAAGTAAATGATTGATACTAGCAACAATTGTAATGATTAAAACACTTGGGGGGAGTAAAAAACCCAACACAAGAAGTGATCTTTCTGCCAGTGTCTCTGCACCTGTGAACAGAAGCAGTAGGGTTAATGAGACTCAGCAGCCTCCTGGACTGGCCAAGGGCTTAGTGGTGATTTCTCTCAGGCACCTGGATTCAAGTTATTAAAGTGGGCAGGAGTCAGAGGTCAGCCTCTGTTCCTGCATTTTCACAAAGAAAAAGGAGGAACAGAGGCTGACCTCTGACTTCTGTCTGTTTCTTTGTTGCTCTCTACTCAATTCAGCTGAACAGCTGGTCAAAGTATCAAAATTACTGAGTTTTGAGTATGCTTAAAATAGGTATCTGATGTCATGTAATTGAATGAACTTTTCAAGCTGTGAGCTCAGGCTCCTGTAACACTTGGTTGGACTTGGGAGGGTTGATCGAACATGCCTTAGAGCTTCCAGGCTATATGTAAGTGGTGATGCTGTTCCACTGATCCACTTGGACACTGACATTGCTGTTATGTTCAGCTAATGTGCACTGCAGTGAGTGTGCAAAGCATTTGGACAGTGTTCTTCTCAGCAAGACTATGTATAACTGAGGTTTCCTCTCATTAGCACCTCTTCCTTGCAATAATATCAATTTTATTGTTTCTGCCTTCTTATGGTATTTGTAAAGGTGCTGCCCTCTTCTTTAGAGATACAGGTCCTTCAGAAAAGTCAGCAACAGCAGGGACAGGAAAAACCACAGCACCTATTCCTGTCTGCCCGTTCTTCCCCTTGAGCAACTAGGGAAACTGGTTACATTTAACTATTCAGTCTCAAGTCCCTTGGTATAGTGTTAATCTACAATATTTAATGGCGGAATCAATTAACAATATCCTGCTGTTGCTACATTTAACAGTCTTTGTTCTAGTTGTCTCTTCTTTATGTGATGAAAATCAGTTACCAGGGCTTAGCTCCAAAATATGAATATCAGGAAAAATGCCTGAAGTTCTAGGACTACTTCTTATAGCTATTGTCTATAAGAAGGTAGGAAAAATTTATTTGTGTTTTTTTAGATGATGTATAAAAAGACATACTAAGTAGTGTAAGTATTGTACATATGTATATATGTATCAATGGGGCAAGTTTGCCGCACTGACATTTCCCAACCCTTGTGTGTTGGAACATCCTGAGTGCATTTATCAGCCCTATTKTTTTAAAAAAAAAAWGTTTTTTCAAGGAAAGAGCTCCTGTCCTCAAGCAAGTGGAGTTTTGGCTCATTCAACCATGATGACATCAATTCATATAAATCAAGCTGCTCCACAATGTTTTCTCCCATTATTGTCAGTTTTGGAGGTTTTCATTTGAGCTTTTTATTTCTGTCCTCCCTCTAGAAAAATGATTGAAATGATACAAATTTAAACATGCCTACATGGCTTTGCATTCTTCAGCTGTTGTCAAAACAAATGCCCATACCGCACACACACACCCCTCTTGTCATTTTTGCATGCTGATTAAACAAGCTTCATTTACAGGCAAATCTGGTGGGAATTACCTTTGTAGGGAGAATGCTTTCTAAGAAGCTGCTCAGCATTCCCAATTAGGCAGACAAGCCCTGAACAGGGCAGTGAGGGCAGTGTAGTGGTTCTCTGTGCTCTTTGGTCACTTAACAGTTCTGTGGTTGTTCCAACCAACTTGTTCTGTGTTGTAGCAGTTGGGGGATTTTGGAGGCTTCTACTCTTTGAGTTTGCAGGAGCCATAAAACATATTTCAGAGAAAATGATTGTATAATTGTTCACTTTATCAATTTCTAATTAGATTTCATTGAGTTCAACAGTTTTGTAGTCTGTAAATCCTGTAGTCCTCCTAATATGGAAGAATAAGATGCTGAGAGGGGAGGCTAGATGATAGAAAGTTGTATTTTAGTATCATCATGCAGTGCTCAATAACAACCTTAAAAACCCTGAGACTGATAAAGCTATTCAATTATGTAAAATATTCCTGTGAAACCTTTAACAAATTGATGTTATATTGTATTAGGCTGATTTATGCTCCTGTTTATGGTATTTTCTCCTTCCACTTGATATATGAGAAGTCAGGTCTGGTTTTAATTACAGGGACTGCACCTTCATGAAAGATTTATTCAGGAGACACATTCCATAGGGATGCAGGACAAAATGAATAGCCTTTGAGACCCCCCACCACCTCCCCAAAATTACCTTTGGTAGGAGATTAAAATTACTGGCTGAAGCCACCTGTTAGGCAGGATTTTTAACCTTTTGGGCATTCGGATGACCTCTGCAGCACAAAAACTTGGCTGTACATGCTGTACTCTTGTCATCCATCCCAACTGACCTTTAACACTGACCACTCCCTTCCTTTAATGTATAGGTCATGTAAGGTATGCAGACCACTTCAGAGCAATTCACATGGACTGATGGATGTCACAAACCAGTTATTTTATATCACCATTTTGTAAGCAATTAGCCATTGCTCTTAACTCTCTAACCATCTTCTGTGATGGAGTTCTATGTCTTAGCAGTCCGAATGCTTCAAGGAGCTTGGTGAAAGGGCATTGGAGCTATTCCCTTCCCAGTGGTGTTTACCAAGGGAGATTTTGCTCYGGGTGGAGTCCATGTGGAGGCAATCATGGCCAGAGCACTTCCACAGTGAGCTCCTGAGTTACTGCTGCAGACAGCATCTGCACTCAAGGAGCTCAGTCAGTAYTGGGACTGATTTTGGGGTATGAGGCTGGAGGCTTGGCAGGGTGATGGCAGGATCACATGAAGCATGGGCATTCTGTGGGTGAGAGGACAGCGTTAGAGTCCTGGCTGTAGGGGTGTAGGATTGATGGTTTGGGAGGCTGAGGGAATTACTTGGGGCTTTGGCTTGAAGAATTTGAAGTGCACCTGCACTGAGAAATGCACAGATATGAGGCTGGGATTCCTTTTGTAAGACAGAAGGAATGGGGAAAGCTGCTGCAGGTACATAGCACAGAACAGGGAGCTACTGAGGCCATTAGGAGTCTTTTTAACCATTGACTTTTTGCAGACTAAAGAAGATTTACAGGAAGCATCTACTCTGTACCAGAAGGTCTCTGCATTCCTGTCCCATACATGGCTTCCAGATGTTATCTGGTGGAGTGCAGAACTGGCCCATCGCTTCCAAAACCAGCCATACCTACTTCTTCCTGAAGTTCCCTCTGTCTTGCTCAGTGACATCATTGCTGTTAATCCTGATCCTCAGGTACTGTATGCAAGTGCTTAAAGTTTTGATAATTTTTTTCTCATTAGATTCATTGAAAGTTGTTGTTCCTGTGTTATAGATATTTTCCCTTAATTTATTAAAGGACTTAAACTAGTTTTGAAAAAAATGCTTCTGAGCAGTGTAGGTTCCCTCTGAAGAATGTGAGATTACAAGTGCATAATATTTTTTTAAAAATCAAGTGTTTAAAATCATTTGCCTAGTGAAGTCTGGAAGAACATTTACCTCTTGCTGTCTATAAGTGGAATGATAATTAACTTTTTCATTTCTTTCAGGATAGCAAGTGCTCCATGAATATTTAAGTGAATGAAATGTTACAAAAACTAATATACTACTGGCTTATTGTGGGAGTTTATTCCTTGAGGACATCTAATATTCCTTTTAGGCCCCTAAGTACTGAACATTCAGTTCTACCTTAGTGTAAATCATTTCTTTTTCTTCAAAGAAGCACTGAGTACTTWTGAATGTTCCACTTATTCCTTTCCTATAATACCACCAGTATTTAGTCAATMATGGTCTTTTCCCAATATTCCTAGGTCAACAAAAACCTCAAACCACAATTCCAGGAAGTGGTGAATACTGCAACTTAGGTCYATGTTGAATTCTTAGGTCCATGTAATTCTGAAAATATCACATGAGAATTGCAATTTCAGCCAGATTAGGGGATTAATCTTACTCTGAGAATCAATATCCTGAAATCATAGGGGYTTAGCCATGCACTGAGCAATTTGCTGAAGTTTTATCCTACTTCTATGAAGGAAGGAGGAGTCTTAAATTTGTTGATTTGCAGACATTGTAGCTTTTGAGCACAGACAAGTGCTGTAAAGCAGTCTGACATATTTGAGAAAGGTAAATTTGCTGAACATTTGTAAGGCATAAAGTGTGTCCTYTTTAAAAAGAGTCAAGGCCTTTATGCATAGTCCATATTAGGGGAATTATAAATCTTTAGAAATTGAACAGTGAGATAGCAGATACTTTCTGAGAGTGAATCTTTGCATTGGTGGCAAAGAAAAACTGAAATCMATCTATGGTCATGTTTTCTTATGTTCAGAATCTGCCACTCAGCTTCAAGACCTAAACTGCACTGACACAATTAGGTATAATAGCTTTTTGACATGTGTAGTGTGCAGTTAAATGAGAGGACTGGCTTCTCCAAGCGAGGTGCAGTGATTCAGACTTCCAAGGGATAGCAGCTAACCCCATTACCTGCCCTGGGGCTTTACCAATTGCAGAAACATTGTGYTCTCTATGCACTATCATTTTCAGTCAACTTTATCAGACTGAAAACTTTGTAGAAGGMAAATGATGCATGTATGCCTCATTGCAGTGTGTGCATACACAAACCTAAGCAAATCAAAATATCCTGCTATTCTTTGTTTAAAAACAGCAGGCAGGGAGCACCCATTTTTGCTCCAAAGAGTTAATTCCTGACAGGTGAATGATATTAATAGGCCAGAGTGAAGGAAGGGTGAACATGAGGTAATAAAACTACCATTTACTTGTGTACTGATAAGCTCTGTGTGGTTTGTAAGCAATTAATAGCGGAAATGGTAGTAGCCTTTAAGCATATTGCTTGCTGGAGTGAGCCAACATCCAATTTCTTTCAATTGGTGTGGTGATTTCTCAGTCTGTCCTAAACCCAACATAGGTTGCCTTTCTCTTGCTATCCTGCTTTGAGGCTCTCCACGGTAAGTGTTAACGTACAGCCTATTAACCTGCAGTACTTCACTTTGGAAATGAAAAGTAAACTCTCATAGTCATTAAAATTCCAGGTTAGGTTTGAGCTAACAATCCTTGTGGAGGTTATTAGTTACAATCTCCCTTGTCAGCAAAAAGGATGCTTCATTTTAACATAAAGCAAATGTAAGTATTTTCTCTTGTTTAGCCTCAGGGTGTAAGCATTAACCTTAGGGACACAGGCAACATATGTAGCCAGCACTGAACCCCTCTGCCTCCAGCTGTTCCTCCCAATAAAGCAGGCAGGATTCTTCTTGCTTTCCGTCCAGAACACTGGGACCGTTGTCCAAACAGTTGTACCTCTAGTGCTCGCTTCTCACTACCTTTCTGGTCACCTTCCAGAGCATGTTGCCAAACTCCCAACCCACACRGCTGCCTGCCGCTACAGAAGAGTCTATCTTAGCACAGGCTTGWCAAGAAGACCCAGAGCTTTAGTATTTGAAAGCTCTCCATAGTTTYACCACCAGCACTGTAGCTTTACTGCTACTGAGTGGCTTCAGTATTTTCCATTGTCTTTTACTGTAACTTCCTCTAACACTGTTGCTAATGAGAGGCTTGGTCATGGAATTGCTASTCACCAGAACAGCATCTTGTCTTCACCTGACTCTTCAGGCCCKTGACTTTGAGGTCACTGCCTGTCACATGCAAATCCAGTTGCAATAACTAATGCTGTGCTCTGGTTCAGTGCCTCACAGATGTTGGTAGTTATTTTTTTTTATTACTGCACACGTTCTCTTCCTGCTTTCATCTTGTCTGAGAAGCAAGCTTGCAAACCCACGTGAGGCCATTGAATGTTTCATGGGTAGAGCACAGCCTGAGCTACCTGGAGTGCAGCATGGTTTGGCCAGCTGTTGGATCTGATCCACTTGTTGCTGTAAGCTGTCACACTTAGTATATAACTCAGTATATGCTATATTTTCTACCTCTGAAGCTTCTGCTGAGCCTGATGCTAAAACTTAAAGGGTATGATTGCTGAGCTGCTGAACTGGGTAGTTCTGATTAAATGCCTAAAATGGCCTCTCAACTTGTTTGCTTTTCCAAACCAGAGCCAGGATGGCTTTGAAGTTGCAGTGTGGTTGATGTTGACCCTTAAAATACCTGGACTGTTTGAAGTCTAGGCTGAAGCTGTTGAGCAGGAAGTGTGCTCATTCAAAGCACATGTCCTTTGCTTTTCTATCTCATCTTTCCTGGAGATGGTGCTAAGGATCAGGTCTTAGTGTGTCTGACACCCTATTTCTGCTGTTCAGCCTGATAAAAAGCCTATCAACAGCTTTGGCAAGAGTGCTTACGTACATTCCACACGCCATCTGAATGATGAGTCCACACGAAGATGACTCACCCATGGGTGAGACATTTGTCCTGGGGCTTCATCTATATGAATTTACAGAAATACATCATTGGATGGAGAAAAGTTTCATGATTGGATCTTAAACATCTGGATGTGCCTCATCTGTATGAGGATAGAAGGGAGAAGGTGACATCGTGGCCCCAGCTGAGTCCTTTGGAGTTCACCATTGATTTTTAGGGGAGCCAGGATTTCAGTATGTCTTTGGCATTTGTAATTAAAAAAAAAAATCTAAACTTTAAAATGAGAAAGCTCTGCAGTAATGTTTGAACGAGTGGCACAGGGATGAGACTTGGGGAGGAGTGAACCATTATAGTTGATTTCTCACAGTATATTTGATGTCTCACGTTTAAATTGTGACTATCACTAATTGTTTCAGAAGACAGCAATTTAATATAACAATCAAGCTAATGTACTTAGCTGTTTATGCTGTGCATGGTGGTAGATAATGGGCAGAAARAGTGGAAGTTAGTCTTGTCCTTTCTTCTGTGTTTTAAGAAACCTCTTTCCCTGTCTGCAAGGGGGTAAAGGGATGTGAGCAGCATCTTCATACTGCATGAAATAGTCACCAAAACTACATATCTTTGATGACAAAGCCCTTAAATATCCTCTGTCTGTCCCCAGCCCTTCTGCTGTGTTAATCTGGATCCTGCAAGGACTTCTGCACTAGCACATTGGAATTTATGACAACAGGAAGTGGAGAGCTTAAGTATAATGCAGCTTAATTCAAGGGCATGGTTTAATGCACGATGCAAGTCATGAGTCTTGCTGGTATGTTAGCATTGAGCCAGAGAATGGGTCTTCTCTGCTACCACTGATGTGTTCAGTGGAGGGAAAGGATGTATGTACRGAATTCACAGCTTCTCTCTGAGGGTAATGGAGCATTTTTTCTCAAAGGGATTTGGGTGCTGTCCCATAGCAATAATGGCTGAGCTAATTTTTATGTCAGATAGTCCCTTGAGTGCTAGAGGATAAGACTTTGGAATACATAAAGATTYCTCTTTCTGCAGTTTCTTCTTTCCTGCTGTGACTGAGAAACATTCTTCAGCTTAGAAGACTCTTGGTGTGACTTAAAAGACTCTTTAGGTCACTTGATAGCAGAAGCCATTTCTTTGTTGTGGTAAATGAGAACAGAATATACTGTAAGCAAAAAGAGATTAAATTTGGGCATGTTTCTGTGTGATTAAATATTCATGTTTTTGCTGTACACGGCTCCAGTGAAATGGAAGTTCCAGCCTTCTTTAAAATGTCCTTATTCTTGCTTCTGCTCAATATTTTACAAGATGTTTTTGTTCTGTCCTGAATTTGCTTCCTATAAATGCCTGGTTGTATTTCAGTATGTTGTCTGAAACAGAGTGAATCTGTTTTTCAACACTTTTTGAAAAATATGTGCATTCATTCCTAGATGTGGTACTAATCAGTCTTTTTCGGTGTCTTAAGGTAGCAGAAATCAGGATTTGTCTGCAAAAGAAGAAATAAGAAAAAGGATAACTGTTGAGAAATGCAAAAAAAAAAAAGCATTCAAATGTGGAATTATAGACATGCCCTTCCCTTCTTTCTGATAGTATTGGTATGGATGGAAAGGATTTCAGTGCGGGAAGAAATCTTTCTCCCTTAAACTGGGTCAGCRAGACCTAGTCATTGAAATGGTTACAGTGAAATGATCTCAGGCTTCAAAGCCTGTCGCTGCATAAGCCAAAATATCCTCAGGGCTGCTGTATCCCCCACTGGCTGACTCTAGRGTACGTTTCTTTGCTGGCCTAATGCCTGCGCCGTGAGACAGGAGATTATTTCAAGGCTCTTAGTTCTGCAGAACTATAGGGTTTTAGCCAGCTATGGAAGGCTGGACTCTCTCCACTGCGGTGTGAGTGGTGCATGGGGATGGGATCCTGTCTTGGGTCTGTCAGGGTGCAGGTGGGCACTAATTGTTGAGCTTTCTCATTTGCTGTGTTTGCACAGGAACTTTGCAACTGTTATAATGTTGCAGGTGTAATTAAGAGACGAACCAGCCCCCAGGTGAAATCAATTTAATCCTCATGCTTTCCCTGTCTCTGTGTGGAACATTGCAAGATAGCATCAATGCAGCATATAAATAAATGGCATCAAAATCGAGATAATTTCAGTAAGAATTTGGGGAACTTGTCTTGAGGGGCTTAGATGTTATATGCCAAGCAGAGTTCACCTCATTATAACAGCTTCTATATGATTTTCTTGTAAATTTATGGGAAAGTTCCATTCTAAAGCATGGCTCATATAGGAAGGCTGTGTCAGGAGTCTTCCTCTCTTGGTACATTTTTAGCTCAACTGGACCAAGCAAGGGCTGTCATGCTGCACTTTGCTGTAGCTGGTCTTACCCCTGAGGAGAAAGCTCTTCTAGAGGAACTAATAAGACTTTTCCAGGCTCATTCTCTGTTGCTTTGTGAAATCAGGTTTAGGTCGGGTGCTAGAAAATACAATCTGACAGGTTGTAGAAACAATTTCCACAGGCCTTGCTTCCCTAGCAGGTACGGCCAGATCCCTGCTCCAATGGCAGGCAGAGAAGCCATGGGGAGCAAGCCTAGGATCACGGTACCCCAGCTCACACTGTCTCATTACATAAAAATCAATTTTACCTTGGCTTACCTAAGTCTTTTTGTGACTGCAGCTGGGTGCCTGTGATGCAGGTTTCTATAGAAATTTAGATTAGAATTAGTTTGACAATTGTCCCTTTGATTTTTCCATCTTGAAWGTTAACAGCATTTAGATTTGTTCAAGGAACAGCTTGAATATATTGGAGGCTGGAGTCTTATTGCAGTCCCATTTTGTAAGGCTTTTCTGGTATCCCTGTGCTTGCTGTGCACTCTGCGACTACTGTATGCAGGAGCTGGCAGCAAATAAAGGAAAAGGAGGATCCTCTAGTTCCATGCACTGGTGATTTTTTTTTTTCTTCCTGTGATGGTATTTTCCACAGCAACTAAGTGTAATATCACAAGCAGAGGCTGGTGAGCAATGRATTGCAGAAAACCATGGTCAAATCCTTGAGAGCTGTCAAAACACTCATTTCAGTGGAGTTGTGTTGACCGAAGCCAGGTGAAATGTCAAATCTCTCATTCTGCTTGCAGGCAAATATCTCGTGAAGCGTAGGAAATGCAGGAAGGAGAAAACACAAAAGGCTGCTGAAGAGAAAGGAGCCATCAGATGTCAGAAGGGTTTTAATATTACTYRAGTTAATTTTGTTTTCTAGTTGTTGTTCTTAAATAAYTGTAGAAGAGTTTGATGTTTCTATCATTTGCCCAGCAGCCCAAAAAGYTTCCAAGTGATTGCACAATTAAATGGCATTATATGTACCTCATACCCTAGAATGGGCACATTTTCATATAATTAGTGCATTTTCCATCCTTAATAAGTCTTAATCAGACAATGTTGAAATTTAATTTCCTTTCTGTGGAAAAGGTTTTRGTAACATCTGAAGAAAAACATGAGATAAGGATTGATTCAGGCCTGCAATAAATCAAGTTGGAGACTTTAAACAGTGAAGCCACTTTGATATGCACGCCCTGAGCCAGGGTCCCAGACGTGACACATKTTTTTAGACTTGGAAAGAATTCTGCTCAGTTTGAAGTCTGTGTAAATGGATCTGTGCGATGGCATGCTCAGTAATGGCATRACTAAGAACATCACTTTTTCCCTGAACCAGAACTTGGTGAACATGACTTTGAAAAGCTGTGTTTRTTTGCAGGCTGTGTTGTGGACTTGGAGCAAATTCTCCTAAGTGTCAAAGTCTAAACATCCCCAAATGTGYTCTTGTGTTAGTTGCTTGGTGCTGAGACTGAGAACTGCCCCCCTGCTGTAGTGCTGTGCCCTAAAGGCCAGTGTCTCTTGCACAGGTGTACGTGGCACAGGGCCACTTGCAAGTATGCCACTTGTGGTGACCTTACACAGGAGAAATTCACTGGTTTTGTTACAGGCATGTAAAAATTGGTACAAGCCTTTCCCTACCCCTTCACTTTGGATAGTTTGAGAGTGTTGTCTTTACAAACCCCTCTTCTCCTGGGTGGCCTGCACAATCGCACACAGTCAAGGTGCTCAGGCTCTTGGGCTCAATCCTGCAGTGCATTTGACTGGTAACACCCATTCATGTCAGTGGCTGTCCACTTATTGGAGACCATGGGACTGCTTAGCATCTCAGGATGCTGTTGCAGATTCATATTCTTGGCTTGTCATTTAATTAGAACTAATGGAACATATATAAAGCAAATGATGTGGTAACAACACTGGACTAATGAGACTAATCCATTATCTTTTCTATTAACATTAACTGCACTATTTTTCTTTGCTTTTGCTTTTGAGAGATCAAGATAACATACAAATGAGATGTCCTTTGTGTTTCAGGCTGTGGAGAAGGTCTTTGCAGTTCCAGCTGGTTTTTACTGGCAAACTGTAGAAACTGCTGAGAAGTACTTCCCCAACAGCAGCTCCCTYGAGGCTAGCACAGATACAGACACGGAGGTAAAAAAGCTCCTTTCTGGTGTGTGGAATGATATGGGAAATTGAGAGATGATTAAAAATGACCTGGAATAATGGAATCTTTAGATTTGGTACAAATGCTGATCACAGAATGGTTGACATTGGAAGGGRCSTCTAGAAATCATCTAGTCCAACCCCCYTGCTCTAGCAGGGATACCCAGAGCACGTGGCACAGGGTGGCATCCAGGCAGGTTTTGAAGATCTCCRGAGAAGGAGAYTCCACAACCTCTCTGGGCAGCCTGTGCCAGGGCTCTGTYRCCCTCACAAGAAAAGTTCTTTCTCATATGAAGATGAAACTTCCTTTTTAATTAAGAACCATTACCCMTTGTCCTGTCACTGGCAACCAGCAAGAAAGCTTTCTCAAACAATTTTTCACCCAGATTTTAAACATATCAGTAAGTGTTTTGTGTCATCAGTATTGATATGCTGATTGCTCTAGGTCATGTAAGATTAAACTGTGAAGGGTCCTGGTGAAATAAATTGCTTCCGATAAGATTAAACTGTGAAGGGTCCTGGTGAAATAAATTGCTTCCGATCAGGTGCAAATCAGTGACAGTGGATAAATTTTGATAACCCAAATCCATGTGATTGCAAAAAGAAATATGCTACATATGTTGAAAAACTGAGTTCTGAAAAATGAAAGTTTCTGAAGTTTATGGTACTTACCTGTAATTCTGCAAATGGAAATTCTACTTGCCTTAGCCTAGAAGAAGGGAGATKATGGTAATTAGGCTCACGTTTGTCTCAGTTTAAGTACACATACCAGAATTTTCTGGACCGCCACCCATGTATCAGATTTTTAACTATGGCAATTCATTTTTCTTAGTTCTTGCACAGCAAAGAACATAGTGGTTTGATTTGACAGAGCTCAGTTTCTTCTTAATATTGGTTTAGGAAGGTGCAGATACAGTATGTTCTTCCTGAAAGTGCGTTAAGTCTGTTGCTGAGTGGTTAGCATGTACCAGGCTTGCTCCTGGAAGATGCTCCAAATTCACAATTAGGATGTGGAGATACTTCCTAACTGTGCCAAGTATTACGTACCTCATAATGTCTTTCTTGCAATTTCTCACTTGGGCTTATACAGAAGTTCTCCAACAAGGGCGAGGTACTCTGGTGTAGGGAGCAGATCAAGAGCTAACACTAACAGTAAGGCAGGCAGGGCCAGTGGCAGGGATACAGTTCTACCCTACCTGAGCAACAGCAGGAGAGCAGGTCCAGCCWAAGTCAGACGAGTCCAGTGGTTGCCTTGCAAGTCCACAGTGTTGAGGGCAATCTAGAAAGTCCACTCACAGGTAAGGACCAAGTCCAAAACCAGGGAGGAATGAAACTGGGCGCAGGCATACTTGCAACACAGCTAAGGGACTGTGGCCAAGAGCTTAAAGGCCACTCCCAAGTGAAGGAGAGAGAGGTCTGTGCCATGGTTTCTCAACACTGGACAGCTGCATTATCCAAACTGGCTTGGAGCCCAGGCAGCCAAATCCCCAGGGACAGGAATACACTCACAGACCTTCTAGCAGTTACAGAAAAATCCTTCTTTCCTGACTCTTAGGAACAGTGGGTTAATATCAGGAGAATAGAATTATGTAAATATAAAGAAGCAGAGCTTTTATTCCTAGTTAGACTACTTTTTATGATTTGACTAGATTTATAACTTCATTTTTCATGATGTTATAAGGCTCATTATGTGTTTATGGATGAGTAACATTTCATTTAAAGTGTCCAGTAATGATGAATTCATTTGGCATTCAATGCAGCAGTATAGCTCCTTGCTGGGGATAGCACTCTGTGTGTCTACAGACAGGAGAACCATGCACAAATCTGAGGCCAATACAATCGTGCTTGCCTGATCTACAGCTAGACAATTTATTACCTGCAGAGTTTCATGTACCATACAGCTTCCTGTCATAAAGCATGTGCTTCTTGAAACAATACATTTCTTCTGATGGGAAAGTGAACAATTGAGATGATTTACTTCCCCTTTTGGGGGTAGATAAATTCAGTGTGTGTCAGGATATGTTGTCCTGTACATAAGAATGAGCTGAATTGGATTCCTCGGGAAAGAAGATTTCAAAATATAAATTAGTGACAGTACCAGTGATGTTTGCTGTTTGATTCTTTTCTTTTGTTGATTTTGGCACTTTCCTWGGTATAAAGAAACAACCAATTGGCCTGTTATTATTTGACTGTGTTTCTGTAAAAACACACAGTCAAACAGCAGGATTGATGCATTCCATTCTCTGCCCAGACAACTTGCAACCCTTTACTATTCAGTTTGTGACAAAAGGCACAATTTCATTATTAGTAGTAGATTGTTGTTATGATCCAGTCTGAGGCTAGAAGCCTACTGTTCTAAACTGCATGCAAACCTAAATAAAAAGAAAGCTTCTTTGTGGCTCTTACAATATAGATAAGGCCTGGGAATTAAAGGTGAGGAGCGAGATGCAGCTGTGCAATCATTGCGGGCTGGGAAGCGCCTGGCTCATTTCTCCTCTGTGCTCTTGCTGTTCAGGTTGCTATGGTTTTGCTGTTTGAAACTCTCTTCCGACGTCCCCTAGCCATCCATCACATGTTACAGCTGCTCCTCAGTTCTGGTTTGGATATCTGTGGACTCCGCTTGCTCTATCCTCAGCATGATGTGCTGCTCTCTAGCTCAGGTGAGGTCTAGTTTTTCGTCCAGGATTAAACTGCATGATAGTACTAAGATGAAGACCCACATAGTGCTGTGAGCATGGGAAAGAGGTTATCAGAATTACAATTTATCAATGTCCATATCATTTCTTTTGGAGATAGTAAGATAAGACCTTGGGCTTTTTCTTTCTGTCTCTTCCCCTGTTAAATAGTGTATATTTTAACTCTGCATACCTTTGTATCTCAAGCTGCTYTAGTAGTTGCCTCTGTGCAGAGGTTTCCCAAATTGCGCTGCTCTAAGCTGCAGGGTTAGGTTCATGTGAATTAAATATGCTAAATTACCTTCCACTGGTTTTCTTGGAATTTCAGTTACAGAGAAACCTCTCTTCTTCAGTTCTGCCTTTGCCTCTGGGCCTTCAGTCCCTCCTTGACCTTTAGGAACACTAAAAGAGCATGTCACCTGAAAGACAACTGTTCTGGCCATCCCCTAATTGCTTTGGATGAAAAACCATCACCAAAATGTCACACTTTGCCTATAGAAGGTAGCCTGAGATGAGTCACTGAGAAGATAAAGCCAACAAAATCTGTCACAGGTCTCTCAAGTGAAAGTCTAAAGCCTTTAACATTAGAAACYGATATTTGCAAATACTGGCCTTTACCATTTAGGTATTTAGTTTCTCTGTTTGTGAAATAGAGCAAAAACTGTCTCAATGTGTGTTGAATAGTATTAATTGCTAATGCAATAAACCTCTAGAGCAAGAACCATTACATTATCTGCAAAATGTGGAGCTTGTCTCTGCAGTTTGGCTACTTTGTTTTAAGCCAAGGAGTTCTCCTGGAAGGCTTGCATTTGAGATGAAGTCATGTATATCTCATCCATTTCTTTTGGGGAAAGTTGTGGGGAAATTGAGACAATCAAGTTTCCTTTTGCATAGACAGATGATGAAGGAAGACCAACTTAATTGGAGAAAAGCTCTATGGTGGCCCTGTTCCTTTTTTATCCTTGAAAACATTAGGAACCAAAAACCATCTCAGAAATGGAATTGCAGTTGTTATTTTTTTAAAAAAAAATTAAATATTTAAAAATTTTAAATATTTACAGTCAGTTTCTCCATTGCCGCCTTGTTCTGGAGCTCTTTTGTTCTGGTTTCTGATTCTTATGCAACAAATGATGTAAACAGTGTAAACCTGAAAGCAGAGAATGACACTCCTTGTCTCTAACACCTGCAACAGAAACTAGGGGGAATCAACCTTTGAGGGTCTGAGCAAGATAGGGCCCAAGAAGTTAAAGTGTTGCCTTCTATCAGCTGTAGTAATGCCTGCTGTGCACCCCCTTACAGCAAATGTGAGGCAACCACTCCCCTTTCCTTGACAGATAAAATACCTTGAATTATTTCAGATTTACCATGAGGTAAAAACATACAGCTGGTCACTAGCACCCTCAGGATAGGCAACCAGGGAGTTCTGTTAACTGGCATGATAAAGCAAAGKTCTCCTTAGATGGGTAAATAAGCTGTCACCTTGGCAAAATACAATGGGGGTGGAATTGCTGATAAGCTGTCACTCATCTGAGCAGAGGAACAATCTGAAAAGAACCCTTGAAAGGAATGAACGAGCTGGAGCACCATGCTTTAGTCACGCATCTGTTTATCTTTTGCAGAAAAACTGCCGCCTTCCTATACTCCAAAGACTAGCAAGATGCCACCGGTGCTGGCGTTGGGCATGAGAGGACCTGAAGCCTGCAGCACTCTGCAGAACATCATGGGCCCTTGGGACCCACAGCTGGCCTGGGTGACAGACTGCACTTCCATCAATGGCCTCTACTGCCGAGGCCGAGCGGAGCCTCTTGCCTACCTGCCGTGCCTGGAGAGCCGCGTGCGCAGGGAGCTGTGCCTGTGGTTTGGAGGGAGAGCTGCTGCTGCAGCGCGTCACGGTGCCCCGAGCCTGGCGTGCGGGTGTCTCAAAGCAAGGTGAGGGCCTTGGCTGGTGTGTTTCTGAGCTACYGTAGATCTCCCAAAAGGAGTGTGTTGCAGAGACCAGGCAGCTGGTATGCTTAGTCTTCCTGCATCAATCATTGCCAATGGCTCTTAGTGAACAAGAGTRCAGTCTGGGAGCATCTATTTCTGCATTGCCAGATGAATTATTGCAGTTTGCTCAAGTTCTCCTTTCATGGGGTTTTTTACTCTGCAATAGATATTAGATATTTCAAGGCATGGGACTTAAACAGTTGCCTCCTATGACTTGTTTTCTGATCTGTTTCATACATTTGCAACACCTGTTCTTGGACCTTCTGATCAGCCTGTTCTCCAGCTGGAGCTGGAGAAAGGCTGCAAGGTTGTTTGCCACTGAAGGAACCTTTACCAGAAATCTTGGTCTTCAGGGACAACTTTGTCCTATATCCCTTCCATATCAACAGCTCCGACATTAGGAATTTCAAATGGAAAAGGTTCTTGGCAGAATCAGGCAAAAGTATGTGAACACAAAAGGTGGTTTAGAAAAATCTTAGTGCTAGCCATCAGCACAAGAAGGACAATGTAGGAACTGATAGCATAGCGATAGGGCTGAGAACAAGTAAGGGTCATGAGTTGGGACTCCTGCTCTCAAAAGAGCTGTAGGTGGCTGCAGAGTGAATTGGGTCGTTAAACAGCTGTTACTCTGTTATGCAACCTAGAGCTCTGCTGCATGATGCTCCAGGGATTGAGACTACAGCACCCAAACCCTCCTATTGAATTTATTTCTAAGATGACCAGAATCTCATGGATTTTATTTTTGATGTTGTGTGGTTTATAACACTGATGTTGAGTTGCCAGAGAGTCTGCTCTTGCTCTTACTCAGCAGAGCTGCGTCAGGAAAAAACTGGAAAAAGGAGGAAAAACTCTTGGGCTTTATGGAAGCCTGTACCAAGTAGTGTTCACACACCATCTCCCCCTGCATGGAGACAGACAGAAGCCTGGATGGGTAGCCTGCACACTCTTGCAGCACTCTGTCCCAGCTCTTTTCCCAAAGCTGTCTGGGTCTTTTCCATGAAGAAGATGAGTACTTTCTGCAGTGTGAAACAATCACGTCCCTTCCTGGCAGTCTTGCAATTTCCTGGGCTGAGGCTCAGATGTAAGAATCCGGGAAGCACATTTAATGTCTAAGTGAAGGGCTCTTCTTGCTCAGAAATTGTTTTCTTCTAACTGTTAAAAAAAAAAAATAAATAAATAAAATCAGAGTACTCTGACCTGGMGAGGAAGAGACACTTATGTTGGCTTTTGAAGCATCCTTCTGGCTGCTGCAAGCATGGATGGAATGGCTATGAATTGAAACATTTGTTTTACAGCTCTTCATGGAAAGCTTTGGCTTAGGGCTGCAAGAAAGTTCTGCTGATCAGGAGAATCAGCCTCTCCCTGGCTGTCATATTTGCTGCACAGACCTGTGTAATTACATGAGATAGTTACCTCTATRCTGGGATTTTCAAGCCCTGAGATTCTCCTTTTAATAACTTTTAGTGCTACTGAACTGAATAAATGATGCTGTGGTGAAGCTGCTCTGTAGAAAGCCCAAACAAGCTCCATGCACCTGCAAGTTCTGGACAGGCTTGTAAAGATCTGCCACTTCATCAGTGGTACTAGACTAAAGCTTAAGTAATGTACAGTCCTCAGGGTGCTTTCTGTAGACAGGCAAAGTGTACTTCTACAGACTTAATCTGATGCTCATATAGAGATTCCCCTTCCTAAAGTTGTGTGTCAGAGCTTAACTCTGCATGACCATGGGTAGTAACTGTTGCCATTTTTAAAAGACTTAAAATCATTCTGGCAAAGTTTTGTTCTCTTTTCCTTTTTTATTGGTTTTCTGTTTAGAAAAAAATTATGCATTATGCTTTTGTAGTATAACTAGCCCATCCAAAGAGGTTCTTCACTTTGAATAATGTGCTTGTGTTATTGCTGGTAATTACATACATTGAGAGACCAGAATACAAACTGCATGGCAGTTTTCAACTTTTTGGTTTTCACTTGCAAGCACCAGCAGGTTCTGCTGAGCAAGCAGGATGTGTTCCAGAGCTGTGTGCTCAGTGGCAGGGGATGAGGCAGGCAGGTTTGCCTGAGCAGTCTGTGTTTCACGGACTGTGGTTTTGTTATTGGCAGTCCCCAGCCTACAGAACCACAGCTTATACTCACCATCTTATCATTTGGTCCTTTCAGGTATGCAGGAATGCTGTAGATATTTCACTGGCCTTAAACATCTCTGCCAGGCTTGGTTGTGCTTTTTGATGAACATGAAATGCCAGAGGACCATCATAGTAACTTCTAAACTGCCTAAATTCTGACTACTGAACCAAAGCTGAGCAGTAACTGAGACATATTTGTAGGGAGAAAAAACTTTAATATAGTCTCACATATTGCTTGATGCCCAGATTTCCTTGTCAAGCTGACCACTTTGCATTAGCTACTTTTAACTGAACATAGAGAGCCTCAGAATGATAATATTGGAAAATACTTGAACAGAGAGACCTCTATGCAGCTCATATCAGGGAGAAGCAAATGAAATGTTTTTCCAGTAAAGCAATTTTACCAGAGCAGTTTCTATGGTCATGGTTTGCTGCAGGAAGTGGATTAGAGTTAGAGCCTGGCATAACAACTTACTGTTAAGTTACTGTTCATACTTACCTTTTTTTTTTTTTTTTATCTAAGACCCAGAGTCCTTCATCAATTGCTGCAGAAGAGGAGGAAAAGGTTCTTCTGCAGGGTCCACTGCTGCCCCAACCTCTTGCAACACTTGTCGCAACCACCAAAGGTCACTGATAGGGGACAAATACTGAGGTTTTACAGTGCTTCTTCACTGATATTATTTCCTTAATCCAGCCCACGTGTTTCAGGAAATTTGACTCTTTGGATTTCCCAGTGTTCTGATCTGGCCAGGTCTAGATCCAGGAATGAGTTTGTGGTGAAACATTATTGCCTAAAACAAAGGGACAGAGCAGTGTTATGATCATCTTGTCCTTCGCATGGGAGCAGCTGCTAGAGTCCTATAGGCTGCTTAGATTTCACTGAAAGATAAAAACAAACCCCAGCAAATTTCTGTTCATAGGAGCATATTTATCAAGAAAACATTTATATGAAGAGTTAACAGTGTCTTAAACTGCATATTTATCTGATTAGAAATCATCTGCCTCTACTGGTTAGGAGGTGAATATAATTATCACAGAGTATGAAATAGCTCCATTGGAAATTAAAGCATTTTATAAAGCTAATGTTAACYAGCTCTAACCTGGCTTCTCTGCCACAATTCCCCTTTTTCCTTGGTGGRAGTAGCCTTTCAGTGTCTGAGTTACTACTTAGCAGGCTGACTGTGCCATGGCATGCAGCCCTTATAGGCTAAGAGGGACCTGTGTGATATGGAGGTGTCTGATGTAGACAGGGCAGCATGCTGGCAGTCATCTGTAGCTGAGCTGGATCTCTGTAAAGCACAAGTGTTTTGAGATGGTGCTACTAGAGCATTGCTATCCTGTTTCTACTCCCACAAGTGAAGCTATTTCCACTGAAAAAAATGAGTTATAGAAGCTGAGCAGCTGTTATGGGGAAGATGGCAGGAGGAAAATAGGGTTACGCTGGCATAGAAAGAAGAAACATAACATGAAACTGCCAAAGGAAAGAAAGTTTGAGAAATGAATGCAGGCATAAACCCAAAACAGGAAAGGAAGGGAAGTGAAAGTGACATAGGGGAGAAGAGGAAAAAAATAGAGGGGAAAAAAAAAGGAAAGAAAGGAAATTCTCACCTTTGAGTTATGCTCGTTGGTATAAGTGGGCATGTTAACTCAAGTAGYTTGGCAGACAGCCATTGACTCTGTTATTTGGGATTGGTATTGATGGCAGCTGGTTGTGGCTGATGGAATGAGTCACATTTTCTGCCTCCCATTCCTTTTATGGCCATTAATGATTCACATTTGATGTGGGCTGCTGAGTTACACCACACCACGTTCCATCTGTATTTGGGCTCAGGAAGTCACTTTCAACCCTTGCTCTTCAACTAACTATCATAATTTTGAAAAGCTGGTCTGGGAGCAGAAACCCTATAGGAATGTTAAAGGAGAGAAGCATTCAATGACTTCTTAAGCCAGGTCTCTGGTGGCTCCTCTGGGAGAGAGGATACAGAGCATGCAGAACAAATACTGCTGTTCCTTCACAGGAATCAAAGCTTTACTGACCCTAGGGAATGTGTTTGTTAATTTGAGTTATGTTTATATGAAATACATTTATTTAAATTTTACCAAGTAGAGAGGGGCAAAAGTCTTACCACCTGTAACACTGAGTTTTGTTAGGTATAATGGATGTAGCACTAATGTCAATCTGATTCAGAACATATAAAATGAAAGGCATATAGAAATTTTAACGAGAATTGCCCTGCCCATCCCATCCTGGATAATAAACACAGGCTTTCCCTCCTCTGTTGTCATGGCTTTGAAATAGCAGGCTAAGACCTGGTCAAGTTCTTGTGGTGGTAGGGGGAGTAGATATCCGTATCACAAAGATCATAGCTATAAGAAATATTCAAAGTTGATGAATTTACCACTACCACCTCCCTCCCTGCCCTCACCACTCCCCCCCCCCAAAACAAAAAAAAAAAAAAACAAACCCACAAATGTAACTAGGGCACAGAGACTGAAATACTTTCAACATTATATGATTTTGTCAGAGCTAAGGAAAGTTAACAGGACAATGTAGCATATTATTAAGCATGTATCCTCTCAGAGCTCTTGGAGGGTTATGGGTTTGAATGTACCTTGTGTACACAATAAAGCTATGTTAGAATTAAAACAATATAATACTGAAAACAGTAGCAAGAGCAGGGACTAAGGATAATATTAGAGCAAATCAAGGACCTTAGTTAGATTAGAGACTTCATGGGAAAGCCTTGAGCAATGCCCTGTACCTCAGATGAGGCTTAGATGTTACTCAGGAGGCGTCAGTTGCTGTTTTCTGAGTGTGTATGGCCACCCCCTTGGCACTGAGCTTGAGCCTTCAGCTTACAAAGCAGGAATGTGTAAACCCTAGTTTCTAACCTAGCATGAATTCTGTTATTTCTGCGAACTTAGCTACTGGGATAAAGGATGTAAGCACAATATGGGCCGCCAGCCCCCATAAAAGGTTCAAATGAAACCCAGGTGGAGAAAAAAGGCTGATAATATTATCATGGTGACCAAGGTCAGGAACTTGTGAGGCCATAGATGGTACCAAAAAAGAATGGTGTGGGATCATGATCACAGGCTGGTCCAAAGATTCAGTAGCCTATGCCAGGATATGGACATAAGACAGGACTAATAAAAGGATGAGAGGAAACAGAAGGTAGTGCTGATTGTAGCTACAGACAAGGACCACCAGTAAGAGCAGAGCACRATGGTGGAATTGCTTCATGTATTTCAGAGTGGATAAACCACCAGTTAGTCTTCGTGGCCTGATTCATCTACTCAGCAGCATTGCTAGGCTTGTCAGGTCSTTAGGCTTTCAGGGAATTCACTGCTGTCAGATTGTTGGCTGTAGTTGTAGTAGTCCAAAAGAGCCTGGCGGGGGCTGACACACAGCTCTCATATGAACCAAGAGCACAGACAGCTGGATAGATATTTCAAAGACAGATGAATAGCTCACAGATATCTAGATTGGCTTGATGAGCCAGACTGGCTGCAATAGTCAATTTACAAAGAGATTTTCATGTTTCCATAAGCTTTTCTGTCCTCATCTGGCCATATATAGCTGCCATTATAGGCTGGATAGAGCACATCATAGAATGTGWTGTCTCCATTTGGGATGTATTTCAAGCTGGAGCTGGCCACTATGAGAATGGCTACAGATTCTGTGGAAATAATATGCTGCTTTTCTTACTCTCTTTTTGATCTAGGGGACATCATTTTGTTGGTGTCACCTGTGGTATCTCCCCATGCATATGGTAACGTGATTTCAACCTGTACTCGTCGAGGATTTATTCTGCAAGGAATCAGACGGCTGCTGCTTTCCCCCAAGCAAGCTGCTGTGCTGAGCATGACGACAAGTCAGGTACCRGACACGACACAGAGCTTATTTACCTTGGGTTAACAGTTGTTTTGAAACTTTTTGCTGACATATTGAATAAAATTCTTTCTATCCTTAATTTCTTGAAAGAATCTTTGATTTTTTTAATGGTTTCTTTGAAATTTGACCTTCCAGGATATCAGATAGTCATCCTAAGATTTTAAAAATTATAGTCAAAACCTTCAAGTTAACTTTGTGATGTTCTTCTGCTYGCTGCCTTTTCCATTAGTTTCCCTCAACATAGCATGGTTGGTATGGTATGAAAGCAAGCAAWGCTTGAAGTGACAGTGCTTTAAATCAGTTATTTACTGTGCTACCCTAGCCAGAAGGATGATGGGGATCTCAACCACACTGGTGCTGCTACCACAGAGTACTTTCAAAGTAGAGTAAATGTAGGAGAAGGTTAGGCAATGATGGCCTTTGTATACTACACCATTTCTCAGCCTATGCAGAGCTAGGTGGAACTGTGAACAGTTTGTATATACAAGCGGAAAATCCTGTTTTTTGTTTGTTTGCCTTTTAAACAATAAGAATGTACCATATTGGAGCTGTTCGTCAATACATGTCATGCTCGGGTGATCTCTGTTTTGCTTTTTCTCACTCTGTGGATGCGTGAGCTGACATTCCTCTAGTCAGTGTTCTAAGGATGCTCATTATCGCTTTAGCAGCAAGTCAGCACTCCTGTTCTCTGTGTTCCACTGCAAATGGTTCTCTGTTTGCTTTCAGTGTTGTTTTCTTTCCTTTAGTGGGGAAAATCACGCCAGGTTCCAGCCTGTCTCTTTGAGCAGAGGTGAAAGTTCATGATCAGGCCTCCTCCTGCGAAGGCAAACATGGATTTTTCCATTGATTTCAAAATAAGCAAGAGCAGGCAGTAGCCCCATAAACCAAAATAACAATTTTTGACCTGTGAACATGTTTTCAGGAGAATAGTCTTCATCTAACAGAATAATATGTGATTATGTACTTTACTGTTCCTCCAGGACTGCTTATGGGCTTTCAGTGTATAGGAATCCCCTAGTTTTATACATTCACATAGATTTTAAAAAGAGCTTTCCTGTTGTCAAAAACAATATAGATTTTTTTTCTTTCTCTGAAGCTGTGTGCAATATAGGTTATTTGAGTTAAAGTACACTTGGCATTTTGACATGCCAGCCCAAGTAAACAGGAATAATCATAAATGCAAGGTTTTCAGTCAAACTTGCATATACGACATTCAAATTTACATATGCCAGAAGTCAATTTCTGCACTTCTTAATAACACAGTTAATCCTATGAGACTTTCCTTATAAAATGAAGCACCCCTTATTTTAAATCCTTACCATCATGCTAAAGTTGCTTCCTCAGTAAATCARGAACTGAATCTTTACAAACTAATATCACTGACTTGTGTACGAAGCCTCTCTCTTCTGATTGCTTGCTGATTAAATCTGAGGAAGAACATTTTCCTTGCCCTTAATGTCCTTTAGAATAAACATAAGTCTTATTCGCTGAATATTATAGCCCAGATAGTGAGATATTTGGAACAGAGCCCCTACACGGAAATGTCCTTTTCAGAAGTTAAGAACAGCAATGGTAATTAGTGCCTTAATGGAGTCTCTGATGTAGAGYGTTTCTGAAAAGTCATTTAGGGCTCGAAGTCATTTCTGCATAAGTGACTTAGGAYGGTGATACTATGATAGCTGAGTTTTAATAACTGTTGTGCTCTTAACCTAGCCCAGTTGTAGGGCACAACATGTTATATTAAACCTTTTCCCTGAGGTTTAAATTAAGTTGTTCAGTCTTATGAATAGATGATGCATGAGCACACAATTACTGSAAGTTACTATAGCTCAGCTGTTGTGCTGTATCAAGTTATGCTGCTGTAACTTGACTGTTTGCTTGAGCCCAGTAGTGCCTAAATCTGGATTTAGTAGTCTAATCTGTCCCTTATTATTTCAGGCTGCTGTGTTTTGCCCAAGCAAGATTTCAATTTCAGCTGATACCAARTCTGAAAGAAATGAACTTTCTGTTGAGCCACACATGCACTGTCTAATTTTATTGCTGAGAAGGGAGAACGCAAGTCATCATGTTCCTGCCTTGGTAAAAGGTAATGCTGCATCACCTGCAACCTCTAGACTGGGAAAGATCCTCATTAAAGAATTACAGCTCAAAGAGAGCATCACACATGATATTTAGAGTGTTTATGTTTTATCCTGGGAAATTTGTACTACACTGGAGCAAATTTCATTCTGCAGAAGGAAAAGTTCCCCCTTGTTTTTCAAAACAGTATTTTTGCCTTTGTGGACAGATTTTGCAGATGTCTCTTTCTTSTCATCTGTGATTACTTAAGAACAGATCTGTAAAGGTAGCTTATTCCAGAGCCCTGCAGTGTGGAAACTGATATTCTTGTCACATAAACTTCTGTTTCTTGTTTACAGAGTGCAGAAAAGCAAATTCAGGAGGGCAAATTGAGTAGGGTAAATATCACACTAAGAATTTTTGCATTTTTAAACAGTAACRTGGAAAAACAGTCACCCTTTCATGTTCCAACACTTCAATTTTCCATGCAGGGAAAACTTTAGCAATCACATGAACTTGAGCACAGAGATTTGTGTCTTTATGTAATAATGTGTAATAATGGCACATTCTTTAATTACATGTGCCATCTGAATTTGAAAAAACAGGTAGATGATTGTCACTGGTGCTAGCTCAAATATCTGTCAGAGCCTTGTGTAGCATGTGAGGTTTGCCATCAATGTCTAGTGCTAACAAACCACTGCCCATATTTTGCCACAGTAAATTGCTGACAAGCATGTGTATAGTAAAAAACTGCAATGCATACAAAGTCATTTGAAAAGAAGCCTTTAAAACTGTTGTCTGAAGTGTTAGGACAGAATATTGAATAAATTGTTATGAAATTGTGCTATGTGCCAGTACKTTCATTTGCTGCCTGTGCATAACCTGGCACTTTGAAGGGAGAATGAGAACTGAGGGACTGCTAGTTTCAAGCACTTAGTGTTTGCAAAAGTGGAATGGAAGCAGGTATTTTCCTGATGGAAATGTGAGCAGAACATGATGACACTTCTGTATTAAGTGCTGTAATTTCTAGCAGGTTTTCTGTTGCCATTGGTATTGTGTAGGATGCAGAACACTGGTATCACTGCTGATCTGAGGGGCCTGGACTCAAGCATTGAGCTCAAGATTTGTGACGTATCTTCCTTGCGGTCCAACTTACTCAAGGCAGTTTTAGAATTCAAGAGCTGTGTAGGCTTTTCATTTAATCTTTATTTTATGAAAASTTTCATTCCACAGCAGGGGTTAGAAGGTTATCAAGACAGATGAGTGCTGGTCACAAAGCAAATGTGTCTCCAGAGAAAGAAGTGGCCAAGTCTTAATTTTTCAGCTGCTGTAAGAGAATGACTTGTAGTCCTGGGGGAGAAGGGATGTTGGGAGCACATCTCATGTATCACAGCTGAGTTCAGCATGACCCAAATTAATGTCTCTGTAATRGTACACTGGCCAGATGACTCAAAATATTTGATAAGAAGCATATTTTATTTCACACTTTATCGCAGAGTTCTGTGTTCATCACACATTCTTTTATTCTATACATAGCCCTGACAAATGAACTGGTGAGACCAGGCCTTCTTGGAGATGGGCAGAGCAGCTTGTGCACCACTGGGTTGGAGTCCTCAGCATTTTTTCATGTGGCTCCTTACACTGAGACCTTGCTGCAGACACTGGGTAGGTCAAAGCTATGGAAAATGCATTGTTTGGTCTTCTGTAAAGCCTGACAACTTTAATGGGGGATTTCCCAGAATAAGGACATTAGGAATATGCTTGTTTTCTGCAGTAACTCAGCATTCTGATGTCCTACAGTCATACTGAATAATGACTCTCATGAGATGTGTTCTACAGCTGGCTAATGAACAAAAGGATCAATGGAAAAATGATATGGTAATATGTTTTGTAATGTAAATTAAAAAMTATAGGAAAATAAATCTATTTAAAATCAAGTGTGACCTGACCACAACCAATTAAGCCTTAAGCCTACCATAATTAAAAGAATAATACTCAATCAATATGTATTTACTGCAATAGTTTCAAAGGAAAGTCAAAATATTAAAATGAGGAAAGTTGCTGGTTAAGCATGTAAAGTGGAATTTGCTGAAGGAGTAAATGTTGCCAGCTGTAGTTTCTTYTGTAGGTGTGGAGAAGGCACTTGATCATTTCACTTTACTCAGATGTTCTTAATTTCAGTTTTTAGAGCTGAATTCACTTCAGTAACTAGATCATTGAAAGTTGGAAATTGATAATAAGTAAACTTGTTTTCTGTTTATAAATCTATGACTCAGATGAGTATGAGAGTCTTAGACCTACTATTTTTGAACACTTGGAAGTCATGGAATCAGAAATAACTAGYTTATTTCACTAACCACAGGTAATATCCTTCTTCTCTGGAGATCTTCAAAACCTGCTTGGAAGCAATCCTGTGCTCTAGGTGACCCTGCATGTGCAGGAGAGTTGGATTAGATGACCTCTAGAGGYCCCTTCCAACCTTAAGCATTCTAKGATTCTATGAATATTTTCTTATGTGTTCTGCAGGTTTCATCTATTTTTACTCTGTTTATTTTAAGCATAGACTAYTAGGATTTTAAATTGCTGACCAGTTGCAAATACCCATAAGTTATAAGTAAAAATACTAGTGTGCATCATTCACCATTCTTTACTATTATGAAACATTAASAGGTAAGAATAAATAATAAAATCAACTATGCATTTACTTAAGTAATGATTTAGTGTAACAGTACAAAATCACACACACTTTTGATGAAGCTAGGGATTGGKTGCAGTGCAATCTAGAAATTATACCAAAAAGTAGAAGGAAGTATTAATTTAATGTGAAGGCAGTCATTAGTTATTGATCTGCAGCTGATACCCTAAATCATTTTGGTATAAATCTATGCACTCTGCTTGACAATATGAATAAGGATGCCAAAATTAGGGTTGAATGTATTTGTTTTACATGGCAAAAAGTAAAGTCCAGTTAAAGGGCATGACTCATTAGTGAGGATTCACATCCTTCTGGGCCATGTATGCTATTTAAAGAAGAACAAAGAATGGATATTTCCCTATGTGGGTTATATTTGAATAATGTGTTGCATGGAGTAGCAGATTGGACTCAAAAGATGACAGTGAGATAATCCAATCAAAATTTGAAATCAAATCCTTTACATTCTACCTCAGAAAAAAACTGCATATAGTGTTTAGGGATGATCCATTATGCACACAGGAGAATTTTGATGAGGATTTTAGGGATTTGGATCCTGCAACCTTAATTGCTATAATTGCAGACTCTTAAATCCAAGAGTGCCTGGTAAACAAGTACTRGTTCTAAATATTTAATCTTTTGATTGAAGATTTAAAAATTGATAAATATGGAGAATAGAATTGTTTCTTCAAGAGAATGTTACTTATATCCTTCTTGTTTGTGTATTTTGCTTCTTGGCCATGCCAAGCTGCAGCATGAGAAGCAGTATCACAGTCAGGTACTGGCCTTTTCTACCCAGTAGAGGAGTCTATTCCTTCACACTAAAGAGAAGAGATTCATTTTTCTGGAGGAACTAAGTTTGTTTTCATGCTCTCTGGGCAGGAGGCAACCTCAGTGCRGTACCAGACTGCTGCAACATTCCTCTGGATGTTTTCTACCATCGAACATATGCCTCGGATCCTGAAATGGAGCAAGTTGTCATGCTGACACTGATTGGAATGGATGCCATGAAGAGCGCTGGAGAACTCCTTCAGCAGATCCTTCTTCCTGGGAGCAATAAGCAACCACGCAGTGCAGGTGATCCCGGCTCCTGGGAGGGCTGCAGGGATGGGTCAGGAAAATCTAGTCTATCCAGCTGTTGTTGTCATAGCAAGAATAYGAAGAAATATGTGGTGAAAGGTGCCTCAGGAAGGACAGGTTTGTTTGGTCGCCTGCTTAAAGCAGTGAGGGATCTATYGTGTCTGGGTAGTGATGAGCAAGGCCACGTTGCGTATTGCAACAGCATGTTGACTCAGGTGGACAGCATTCTTCTCAGTTCAAAGATGTGCTAATGCATGGCAAGATCTATATGTAATCCAGACCATTTTGTCTCTTCCTAAATACAGAAGATAATGCAGTTGTGAAAGTAGTGCATGATGACAGGAAATTGTAAGGCATAAGTTCTGCTCTCCAGCTACTAGTGTCCTGTGTGATCAGAAACAAGACACTTCACCACTGACAGGAATAAATGACACTAGCCCACCTACATTAAATGCTTTCAACTGCATACATGAAGAGTGCTGTAAAGTGTTAAGAAGGATGATGGTCTTAGACAATTTCATGATATAGATTGTGCTAAAGTGTAATAAAACAGATGATTTACTAACAAAGGGCAAAAATCTGGCACCTTGGCTTATAATATGCTTTATCCTGCTCTCTTGAACCACTAGTGTGCAGTGAGATCCGCATCACAGCAGGCCGGGAAGATCTTAGCTGACAGAAACTTCCAGTGTCTTGATGTCATAAATTGAACCCTTAAATCTCTTGCTACACTGGAAGTAAGACCACATTGCAAACACAGAGTTTAAGTTATTTTAGAGACAAGTCAGCATTAAATTGTAGGTTATTACTGTAATAAATATAGCTTAAAATGGAATACTATGAGAAGTGATATAGGATCTGTAATTATRGATTATGCTGTGTCAAAGCAYGTTGTTATCATTGTATTCTCAATGTTTCCCTTTCAACTCCTCTTCATTAGTCATTTTTTTCTAATCAAATCATGGCACTTATTCTGCATGGCTCCCTGCTGTTTTCCCAGATAGCCCGTTCTTTGTTTTCAGTGCAATTTCCTAGCAGTGGTAGTGTGTGGTCTTTCCCACTGTGTTTCTATATCTGCGTTACACTCCATTTTGGATATAGGAGGGAGTGGAGTCAAAGCAACTTTGGAAGCAATTGCCTAGTGAAAAAAAGTGAAAATTTAGAAAACTGGTCCCCAAAAGAAAAGCGTGGATTCTAGGAAATATTTGCTGTTAGATGATAATAAGCAGGTTTCTTTTGACTTGCAGAAGATCYGGATTCAGGATTTGAACTTCTAGGTCTGAAGTGGTTTCCCCACCTCACTCGAAGTCAGGCCAGAGAAATAACCCCTTTTGAGGTCGGAGATCTTTCCTGGCAAAGAAGCATTGACACACTCATGTCAAACCCAGTGCTTGTATGTGCATTACGACGGATCAATGCCATCAAAGTTCTTGCAGACACATTGGAGAATTTACCATTGTGCAGGGAGAAGCTGGGGAAAAGTAATGGTGTTCTACAGAGAGTAATGGCCTTGACCCCAGAGATGACGTTCAGACAAGCTGTCCTCTTCTTCACAGAGAAGGATTTTGTAACTGGTAAGCCTCCTTTGTATTGTTTGTAGTGTTCTCAGTGAGAGGGAGTTTGGGAATTTATGAAACTTGGACAAAAGAATCTGTTTTCATGGGTTCTGCCAAGACACAGGAAAACACATTAACAATAATYTAGGGTCAAATTCTGCACTTGACTGGGTGATCAGGCTTGTTAAGTCAGCAGGAATTTGCTGAGGTCGCCTATAGTTTGGACTCTTAATTGAATATGGCTATGCATGTCCTGGCTTCCTTCCTCTGAAGATCTCAAGGTATTCCATAAATACTAAATAGGCATTAAAGCTCTCGGCTGGACCACTGAATAATACTATATGCATTTTGTCTGTTTTATATAAGAGAGACTGGGAAAAAAAGGCCAGGAGGTATCCCACCTAAAYGGGAACACTTAATTGTGATGCTTGACTTAAAAACTACGTGTCCTGATTCTGCCTTGTGCAGACCTGCCAGCTTACCTGAAGTCTGTGCTGCTCTTGGGTGTAGGCAGTCTCTCTCCACTGACCACTGAAAAGGTCTAAAGCRGCTGTCTGCTAAGGTGAGAACCTTTATTAACCGCTTACATCTGTGCTAAGCAAGGTAGCCCTATATAGAGACTTAGTCGCTTCTCTGCTGGTCAGGTATTAATGAAACTTSCATAAAGGCATTTATATGTTCCAGCATGCTTGAACAGCATAAAGTTTAGCTTAGTTGACCTCTGGTCTTCTCATATATATGCAGTATGGCTTCCTTTTGCTCTGTCCAGCTTTCCCACTGAGAGCCAGGAGCTGTACTGAGAAACTGTGGCTCTTCCTGCTCTTGCAGAAGAAAGCAGATTTTCTTTTTATCYTAGAGAAGAATGAATAGCTTGTGAAGAAGAGAGCCCCATTGTTGACAATAGCTTCTGAGACTCCAGTGATATCTGCTAGCATTGATCTTTCTGCATAGTAAACCTGCTGCTTTTCTCCAGTAGCAAGTCACACCTCCTTAAACCAAATGGCTGTGCAGACASTGGTGGTGCTCACACTGAATGGTTTGGAGCAGCAGAGTATGAGCTCCCACTGTTTTCTTCTAATGGGAAGTATATTGGCATATTGCTCAAGTTCTTTGGGAAGCCTGACTCCTCACACATGAAGATAAACAGTTCTGAGCCTGACGATTTTTGATTATTCGGACACAGAGATAAATCAAGGTTGTGGTAATTCCATGTATCAACTGAGAAGGAAGCAGCAGTTTCATAAGCACGTTTACAGTTTGTAATTTATAGCTTTTCCCCTGTCTCTTCATGGTGAGGAAAGGTCCTTTGTTGTCAACAGAAACTTGCATGCTGTGTCAAACCAGCAGCGCTTATGCAGTGCAGAATAGCAAACTGGATTTGTTGAATACCAAGATGAGAATGYGATGGTGGCTAGTCCAAGATAACCATTCTGTTCTCACAAAAGGTAGATCTGACAGTGAAATATGTGGGTGTTTTATGTAAGATTGGAGAACGAGGAGAGGAGGTCTCCAAAAAAGAGAAGGTATCAAACAGCCCCAGTTACTATGTTAAAACCTAAGGATTCATGCAGTGCTGCCCTTAATTGAAGTTATCTTGAGACTGAACACCAGGATAAAACAAATTGCTGASCTGTAAGATGAGCCAACTGAGGGAGGCTGTAGCTGTGATGCCAGCCTTTCCCATCTAAGCCATTGTCAAGAACACAAACATAGACAATCGTTTAGCTATGGCTCCAGCATGGTGCACTATCCTTCTTATGARACCATTACATTTTTTCCTTCTGCTTTTGCTGTTCTTGTGGGGAAAAGGAGTGGAGGGGATGTTTCTGAGAATAGCTCATAAGCATTTTTCAGATGCTTAAAGTTCAGCATCCCAACTCCCCCAATTAAATATAGTTACCTTTCCCTCCCCGCTCCACCAAACAGTGAAAGTCTAATTGTGAAGCCAAAAAAAAATCTCTCTCATTTTACAGATGCAGAACACCGCCCTGCTATGAAGTACCTGCCACCACCTGGCAAGAGGTCCACGGCTGAAGATAAGATCAGAAGTATGTGTTAGTTGCCCCTTGGGTAAAAACAAACAGTTTTACATTCCTAAAATAGATGTAAAAAATACAGCTGTACATCTTTAGTCACAGTCATCAACATGAAATTAGTAATTTTTGGTTAGATGTTGTAGGCACAGTCATGGAGAAAAGGCCAGACAAGTGTAGTTGATATTGGGGAAGGTGATGATATCACCAGGGTCATCTAAATATGTTAGCTCATCTTTCTTCTACACAGTTTTTCCCCCCCTGTCTGGACAATTTATTTAGAGCTGGTTTGAAATATAGATGAAAATAATAATCCCAGCCCATTTGTAGCACTTCTCAGTCGGGGACCTTGAAGTTATGTTATTTCTTGCAGAGTAGGTAACTGAGACCTAGAGAGGTGAAATGATTTGGTCACCTTTGCCCAACAGGCAAATGACAGAAGTGAGTGCACATTTCCCAAGCCTCAGTGAGGGGCTTTGTCCRTTGTATTGCAGTGCCAGTGTGAAGCTCCAGTCACTGGGCACTTCACAGCTTCTTGGAGTTCTTTCAGATAACCCCAATACTAAAGAAAAAAATGGTGCTGTGTGGATGTGAGTTAGAAGGCTGTGAGGCAAGGACTGGAGATCTGGTTTTGCCTTTTATATGCACTGTCATTATTCCTGCAGAATGAGAGATACCTGGAAAATAAAAAGGGATCATTAAAAGAAAAGGACACTTTGGCTAGATCACTTGCAGACATAGTGCTCTGGGAAATAGAAATATGGGACTTCTGGTCAGTAAAAAATACAAAAGAATGGTACTGTCTATTTCAATAAACAGATTTCACTTTTCTGCTCTTTCTGTCTGTTTTGTACTGGTTAAACTTGGCAATTAAGATCTCTGAAAAAGGAAGTCTTTTATCAATCTGATACAAGCTTCTCCGTATTGCGTTTCTGTAGATATCATCTCCGTTCACATGTGCCTTGAACTGCCTTAAACTCTTCTCACCTTTCCAGGTTACTGCACATTTCACATTAGACTGGAGGAAACATTTTTATATCTGCTTTTGTCATAAGCCCTGGCTCATTTGTATCTGACTTCTCATACACTGCTCTGCTCACAACGGGAGTGTTCCTGGCTGTTGGGGAAGGTCAGAGAGCTTTTATCAGCAGAGCTGGAGAAAGGGTTGACCATGAGATCTATGTTAAATGTGCAGTCTGAATATACATCCCTTCTTTGTTCCAAGGGCACAAGAGTGAGGGGAAACCAAAACACAACCTTGTGCTTATCTGACTTATACCAGAAGCCAGGCAGATTCCAGCTTGACTGTGAAGTATTGGGAGCACAAAGGTAGCTTAAAATCTCTTTTGCCAATTTGTCTGAAATGCCCAGTAAAGGTAACTGAGAATCAGACCAGCATACTTGAGCAGTTGCAGTCCTTTTGGCATATGCTATTGGGTGACTGGAGATGTTATAACCAACACATCTCCCAGGATCTTGTGGTACATCTGAATTCCCACCATCTCTGAGATCAAGCCATGTATGTCTCGATGTGATGTTTTAAACTAGCAGTACGTCATAGAAATGCTTATTGTGTTACACAGAGCTGGTGGTGGTATACACAAATTATTGTCCCAGAACATGCATATCTCTTACCAAATACATCTGCTTTTCTTATTTAGTGGGAGAGACCTGGAGGTGCCATGTGGAATCACTGTTCASCTACTTGCAAACAGGTGAGAGAAGAGCAAATTGAAAAACAAAAGTGGGTTTGGTGAGAAATTTTCATCTGGAAGAATCAGCAAAAAGCAAGCAAATTGAGAATACCAACTTTCCTTAGGCCTAGAAAAGGCTGCGATATGCATTCTATCCTATACATATGAGGAAATCTAGTACTTTCTTCTCTTGATTACATTTACTTGAAATCCATATATATCTAAAATATAGTATAGAAATGGGCTATAAAATAAACAAAAACTATGCCAATTCTTTTTTTTAAGAAAAACTTTGGCTTTGTGGAATGAGTTTAAAAGTACTATGGAGCAGAAAAACATAACAAAGTCCACGAAACATGGGGAGATCTGAAAAGGTGACAAAACAGCTAGAACTGAAGGTGGAAATCAATTATTTTTGAGAGCTGCCAATTCMTGATCAGTGGAGACTGTTCTATGTTGATGGCTAGAGATATTTTATCCAACAGTAGTTGCTTATAGTCCCTGGGAGAGAAAACCAACTCTAGAGGGCAAAGTGTCCTACCTGTGTTAAGACTCTTGTCTTTAACCAAACCAAGATGGTAAAGTGAGTTAAGTCCCTCCTGGAGTGTCTATAAAATAGATAAATATGCAGCATGTATAGTGGTGATTCATGTATTACAAGAATGAGCATGTTTGCTCCTAACCATAGCAGATGGTGAATAAAACATCTTGAGGACAATGAACACTTATGTAACAGTATACAATTTAGATTGGATTCTGTATGCTAGCAGCTGAGTGGATCCAAGCAGCGTGCTGCTGCACTTACAGGCTGTTGCTATGGCATTTAAACCTTTCAGTTCAAGAATGATGTGAAGGAAATAGCAGATCTTTAATAGGAGGGCTCCCAGCAGGATAAGGGTTAAGTTATGATATCAAATGSGGGGCAGTACTCTTGCTTTTTATATTTAATCCCAGATTTCTTTGTCATGAATCAGCAACATGCCTCTTGCCAATTGAAAATAACAGTATGCATCAAATTATATGTGGCATTGTTGATGCTTCAGTGCATTGACATCTGTATAATTAGTAATGCGGTGTACAGGAAACATAAAATGACATTTTATGTACACAAACAGATAATCATGGATCAATTTTAGCAGCCTGCAGTATTGTTACCTCATGCTTCATGCTAATTGACATATAGGGCAACAGCAGTTAATGGGTCCTAGCTGACTGGTTCCAACACTACCGGTACAATAAATCTTCAAAGGAGGTTATTAGGACAAAATCCTAACTCTATTCCCAGCAATTCAGTGCTTTACATTACTGAAACTAATAATTTGAAAAGGTTGTCCTTTAYATACAAAATGTTGGGGTTTTCTGCCCTTAAATACATCTTATATCATTAGACAGCAAAACTATTTTGGTCAATTTTGTTCTGTTTCTGATCGCACACAGAGCCTGGCTGGCAACCCTTCTGTAGGAGAGCTTTGTCAAAAACAAAAAATGTTGCTGAATTTTTAGGTTTAATAAAAAGAATTCAGTCCATAATAAGTTTTGTAGCGTTACTTGGGAGTCTGTTGTGCTTTGTTAATGCTTCTCTAAAACATATCTGAGCAGATACAAAACTTCAAGAAGTTAAATACGAAGAATAAAAATTTGATTTCCGCCCTAAGGATTATATCATATAATCAGTACAGTTCATATGAAAAATGGAAAAGGAAAAATTTTATCCTGTTTAAAACATGCATATATAATACAAAGGATTAAGTCTCACTCTACAGACCTGCTRGATAAACCTTTTGGACTCTCAGAGCAGATTTCTTGCAAAATGAATCTACAAGCCCTGACTGTTCCATATATATATTTATATTTTTTTTATATATAATATATGTGTATTTAACTGAAAGGACATCTTTAACTGAAAAGACATGTATCCACATCTTTTTTATGGAGCTGTTTGGTTCAGTCAAGTTTCTATAAACCACAAGCCAGCTGCTCAGTAGTCCAGTCCTACAGATGCCCGCCCCAGTTAGTAAGCTAATATTGCTGTTACGTTTTATCTCAGTTTTTAGCAGCAGCTTTGAGTTTCGTTATTGTGCTTTGTTACAGGAGCCCAGGTTSTCTGCACAGTGTTGCTGATCAAACCTGGTGCCTGGAGCCACGGCCTTGCTAGGATCCTCCGAAAACTCGACCTAGAAAAATTCACCGTGGTTGGGATGAAACACACAAACCTGGAACCAGACCTTGCCTTGGGACTCCTTTCCCCTGAAATGAAGCAGGTTTGTCAATAAATAAATAAAGGCAGATCTATGACTGCATACGAGTTTAGCATGGGCAAGTGTGATAGATGTTAAATAATCCATTCCTGAAAGAAAGCCAAAAATTCCTTTCCRGGATTTCTGCTTGTTGTCAGAGGTGAGCTATATAGAATCAGATCTGCCCTGGTACCAGACACAAAGAAAGCTGACATGACAACAGTTTCTTTTATTGCTTGGTGTAAAGAAATACATCAGGTTTCTCTAAAAGAAGAGTTCTGAAGGTAGGAAAAAATATAGATCCTGCCTGGAATCGGTTGAGTGACTAATTTACAATGCTGGTTCTTAATTGGGAAGCAGGTGTCCCTTGCTTCTTCCCCAGGGTCACTCCTGGCAGGGCACCTCTACGAGGGTACAGCACTCCCTGCACGTGTGCCCCATTTTCCTTCCATGCTTTTTAAACCTGGAAGCTGGGAAACACTCTTAGCAGCACTAGACCGTATATAACCTCTTGAGTCCTTATATGTCTTCAGGTTCTATTACTTACACAGCTGAATCTCTGTCCCAGAAGCGTATGTTCACGAGTCCTTAAAAATGACCTGCATAGAGAGAAAATTGGGTTGCTGTCACTTCCATTCTCTAATAAAGAGGATTTTTAAAGCGTAGGATGTTAYGGCTTTTTCAGCTAAAAATAGGTTTATGTTTCTGTTCTTTTATAACATCAGAAATTCATTTCAGCCCAGCATGAAAGACTCTATGGTGACAGGAAATGTAGTATAAAGACACTGTCAGGAAACTGAAAGGTGAACTTTTTAGGAGTTAGATATTTTTCTTGTCTACCCAAGAAGTAATGTACATATGTATATGTATACACAGAGACACACAAGCAAGCACACAAACGCACATATATAGAGGGTAAATATGTGTGTGTATATGCAAACATATATAAATATATATGCAARGTAAAATTGGAGAGAGATCATTAATATTTTCTTACTTGTTTTTGGATTTCTCTAGCATACTAGAGCAGCTGTTCAGTATTGATGTGGTTTCTTTGAAGAACTGGTGACTAATGAGTTTAAAAATTACTGAGAAGTGTTTTTGTGTTCATGGAGTAAAAGCAGGTTTTGAAAGTGAGAAAACRGGTAATAGAGTGTCTTGGGCAAACGGGAAAGGACAGTAGGAAATACTTTCTGCTGAGCAGGAGCTCCTCCTCATCTGTGGCCTGCATCTGAAAGTGTTTCACTCATGGTGACTGAAAAGGGCTCAGCTTCCCCAAATAAGTAGGTAGATTTTCAGAAAGTGTCACCATGCTTCATGGATTGGGTTATTTTGAAAATATGGCTGTAAATTTTACAATGGCAGCTCATGGGGGCAGCATCTTTTTCACAGCTGAACTGATAAAAGCATTGAAATTGGAGCAGTTCGTTGTAGACCTATTTCTCAGTATAGGGGACAACTGGATAAAAAGCTGTTTTTAAAATGGGACTCTTAAAGACGAAAAATTGATGAAATATAGCAGAGAATATGGAGTCAGTGTGTCAAAACCTTCTAGAAATTTTGTCCAGTGATTTCTACCTCCTCATCTTGAACCTGCTTCAAAAATCCCTGAATTCTCTAGGAAGCTCCTTTGTGCTCTGCAATATGCCCCTTTCAGTTACTTTATTAATAGCAGATTTTGGTTGTATTCACTGATGACAAGACTATCTGGCATCCCCTTCCTCTTTGGAATGTACTATTTACATGCACATTGCCAAATATCCCCAGSAAAATGATTGTAGCAATATGATTTCTTTTCCATCTTAAACATTAACATTCAGTTTCTAAGAAGCCTTAACCTCTRATATGTAATAAATAATAGATTGGTCTACTATTTGCTGAGGTTACCCAATCACAGGAGCTCCAAGAATACTTTCTATTTGAAGATTTAGAATAATAATAAAAACAATGGTCAACTACATGGAGCTGACATTGCCTTCACCTCAGCATGAYGGCCTTCGTACTTTGAGAAGAGATGGCTCCTGGAGGAAGAACTGCTTGTAGAGGTTGTTCCCTCCAGTCCTGTGCTGTGGTTCTGATTGTAGAGGACCATTTTGCTGCTTTTTAATCTGGCTCTGCCAGAGCCTTGCCAGACCCTCCTCTCCATGTGCATAAGCAGAGCTGCTTGCTGAATTCCAGCCCACTGCCCGTGTGCAGTCCCACCAACAAGGCAGGTTCAGCCAACAAGCTCACTATGCTSTGGGCTCTAAACCCAGTAGTACGTAGTGCTGGCCTGGAGCTTTGCTGCTGCATGGACCTTGCTGAACTCTTCCCTACGGAGCATAGGGAGGCCGAGCCGGGCTGTTCCTGCCGCCTTTTAAGATGCGGGAGGCAGGACAAAGCAGCGTGCAGCTGCTGTGCTGGATGCCCTGGCCTTACTGTGCAGATTTTTTCAGAAAGGAATCTCCCCCATTGGCATCGCTGCTCTTTCTTGTGAGCAACACATCTAATTCTTTTCATTCATTTCTAAGATCTTTGATTACTGACAACACTTCAAGAACAATTTAGAAGTGCTCTAAGGAAAGAATTAAACTTGCTGTTTGACATCATCAGAACTGGTTATGTGTTACAGTATTACTGCCTCTATTATGTTTTTCCTGAGCAGAAAATACCTTGATCTTTGAACAGAAYGTTCTCTCCAGGTGAGAAGATGAGATTAATGGCTAGCTGCAGAGTAGCAATTTATTTGTATTCTTATCAATTGAAAATAAACTCCACCTCTAGTGCCTAGCATATGTAGGTATGCAGAAAATGTCACAGCACAAGGTTTTTCTGTCTTTTAGAAAAAATGTTTCCTTTCTCACCAGAGAATTTAGGAAAGTACTGCTGAAACTATATGTGTGCGTGTAACAGCCACCGTTGACTGATATATGATCCCGAAGACTGAAAATCATGAGCTACCATGACCACGGTACAAGCTAACACCCAACGTTCTTTAGCTGTCTGTGGACCAAGGATTGGAAACGGGCCTTTTATTACCTGTGGATGTCACACACCAGCGCTGGATAGCTGACCAGAGTTATGTGTTCTGGAGCTGTGCCTGCAGAGCCCATTAGCATTTATAATAAGAGGAGARAAAACAAGGAATAATCATGGATGTATTTGCTTCAAAGAGATGGATCTAGCCAAAGAATGGCTGCGATATGCCCAGCAGTCTCCAACAGTGGTTATTATAATCTGTTCCCTTTCCATTATTTCTTTTCAGGATCCTGCTGTTTTAGAAGCTCATTGTACCTACCTGACCTCAGGCTCTGTCCTTGTGCTGTGTCTGCAGCGATCAAATGCTGTGAAGAAGCTGCTAGATTTACTGGGGCCAGAGGATCCTAAGGTAGCCCAAGCACTGGACCCATTCCTCTGGAGGGCTCAGTATGGCATCAATGCTGTCCAAAATGGATTTTATGGTAGGTTTTTGTAAAAGAAAAGTCTGAAGGCTCAGATGGAACAACGGAAAAAATACATAATGTTCTGTTGCCTCCAACATTGTTAATATAGGTCTAGCTTTGGCAGGCAGTAGAGAGCATTACTCCCTAGAAAGCTTTCATTGTTTTCTTGGTGGCTGAACTAAATATGTCTCAAGCTATGAAGTATTCTCCCAAAAGATAAATACAAGAGCTTTTTCCCAGAACAGTCCCAGATCTGTCTTCCACCAAAACAGACTTTACTTGATGGCTTGGTCACTTTGTAATTGTCCCCAAGCACCTGCCTGTCTTCTGTCCGTTTCTGAGTTCCCTCCTGACAATTTTATAGCCCATAGGGCAACTGCAGGCAGGTTTCACAGAAGGGTAAAAGACTGCAAGATGCTGAGCTCTTGTAAGGTCTCGGAAAATCACTATCTGGGTAGAGGGAGATGACCAAAAAATGCTCCCACTGGGGAAAAGCAGGTGAACTCAGCTGTTTTCCATTCTGACAGTCACGTGTCAGCTGGCAGATGAGCACAGACATACTGGCTACTCAGCATCCTCGGCGCACAGAGCCAGCCAGGGTCACGCTGCTGCCTGCCCGCAGCAGGCAGAGGAGGTGGGAGGCAGCCCTGATGTTGCAGTGTGTATGTGGGGTGGGTGGGATGGGAGATGAGATAGCTGAGAGTGTGGGGGGAGCAGAAGAAGGATGGGGAAAATAAGAAGTATTGCAAGAGAAAGTCTGTAGAACCAGGAGTATTGCAGCCTTTTGTAGCCAGGTGGTTTAGAGAATGAGAACTCATCAGTTAAGGCTAAGAATGGCTAGCATAAAGCCAAAACTTAGGTTACCTGCACTAGAACACTCTTAGCACWACTCGGTTAAAGACTAGTTTATATTAACAAGKGAGGCTTAGTCTCATCCTGTCTTTYGAGGGAGGTCACAAAGTGTTCCCTGTGTTAGGGAAACCCTCTGTATGTGCTAAGGGATTCCTTTCAGGTCGCTGCTTCCTTCCAGGATGTGCTGGCACACAGAGCGAGTTAGCTGGGAACCCGTCATCTGTGTGCACCCTGRGAGCAGATTGGGTGTTAGCAAGTCAGAGCCAGCTCCGCGGCTGCCTCCCAAAGCCGTCATTAAACACATACCAGGGAAAGGGATACAGCTGTAGCTAGTGCACTCGAGGATTCCAACAGGCAAGAGAATCTGGACTAGGCTGCTCTACCAAGGACAAGTCTGTCCTTAAGGAAAGCGGTGGTCAGAGTCCTTTGCACCTCCAGGAGCTTGTCCTCCAGTAAAGAAGGAACATTTGCGCACCAAAAAAGCTGGAGGGGTTTCATTACTGCATGTGTAATCATATGGGGGGCTGTGGAAGACCATCGTTCTCTCCTAGGAGGGAACACCAAGTTTTCTCAGTWTTGCCCCACATGAGGGGGTTCTCTAGCAGAGGTCATCTTGCTCAAATAGACGAAACTCTAGTTGTGTGTGTTTTCTCCCAACTTGACCAGAGGAATTCAAGAAAGACACAAACCAAATTCCARTGATACAATCAAACTGAGCAATGTCATTTTAATAGTCTGAGACTCAGCTGCAGAGGAAAACCTGCACTCCTCCCATCTCTTCTAGGCCTTATGAAATGAATATCTAGTACTTTGTTTTGAACCAAAAGAGCTCTCACCTGTGCACCTTATATAAACTTACACCATAAACAAAAGGAATATGTAATGTTACTCTTCTGAGCTGTAAGCAGTTTTAGTGACATTGCTATTTACACAATGGAAGATTTGACATAAAAGTATGTGAAGGATACAGAATGACTTACACACTGGTGACTTAGGATTGTAAACTACTGCATTAAGGRATGTCTATACAGTACTCACAATTAGGAGCTTTTAAATACAGCTCATTGTTCTAAAAGTAGCATGGCATAATTTTTTTTTGATGTGTAGCCTGCAGAAGTCATAATATTTTAGAGGATATTTGCCTTTTGTGCATTTGTATCCTAAGGGATATTGATCCATGCCAGCACATTGACAATCTGTCTGAACTCCACTTATATAGGAATAACTTTTCCTTTTCTAGCATTTTCCACCCACAAATCTGAAAATATTTGGATTAGAGCTTTTTAACACTGTCAATTTATAGGGAAGGCCTGGAAGGACCTTTCAAGTTACAGAGTTCAGTTGATGCCCTCAGAAGCACCCCATCATATATTCCCTTTCAGAAGTATTCACCCCCCTACTTGGATGGTTGTTCCAGAACTTCACTTCTCTGACGTCTAGAAATCTTGCATTTTCAAACGTAAATATCCAATTTGGATGCACTTATTCTTGTGGTAATCCATGTGTTCTAATTTTAAAACATTCCTTTTCTTCTCAAATTTTTTCCACCTTGAGGTATCTATGGACAGAAATGAGATTCCTTGCTAACTTTTTTAGGTGAGGCTAAACAAGCCAAGAGCTTTTACTTTTAACTCTTCGTATGATGCATCTTTGCTTCTCCCACCCTCACATTCTTTCTCTTTGCCAGTTGCAGTCCGAATTTACTTTCCATGACCACAGGTGAACAGAAAAACATGCTGTCAKCAGCAGTGTCTTGGCTAATTCTGATTTCTGTTACTCTGCAGTAAATTGGAGCCACCTGCATATTTGGGACTTCCATTATGGTTTCTAAGCACGTTTGTTTTTTAATAACTAGTAGTTGCTTCCCATTAATGATCATATCGATGTGATCCAAAAGCATGGGAACAATGATGGGACATAGGAGCTGGTCCTCGAGAGTTTYGTGGGCTCCTTGACAAGATTCACTTGACAACATTGTTAGGAAATAGGAGGAGTCTGGTTTAAATGAAGAACTAACTGAGCAATAATAGAGTGGAATCAAAATACCAAGCAGACAGTGGAAGTATGGTAGATATAATGGTTTTAAATGTTTGCTATTACTGTACAGAACAACTGGCCTTTAAAGCAATTACTTCAGTTAGTTGCACATCATCAATCTCTCAGGAAGATGAGTGTGAGTCTAGAGAATGTTTAATTCATGGCCTGAGAGAATCTTCTTGTTRTATTTATCTCTCAGGCTCCAAATCTTATCAAATAGCTGTCCGGGATATGAAGCTGTTCTTCCCAGAGGGCCTGTGCTGCGCCGACTGTCAGACATTAGAAGAAGAAGAGGTAGGAAAGTATCCAGCAGTGTCAGAGCAACGTCTTTGGCACTGCTATCCCATGACTTGGGCCCTCTTATGCTTTAAATAATACTTTCTTGCTAAGTTTCACCAACTTTCCTCTGTAGATGTTCCTACCAGGGAGTGCAATTTTGGATTGACACAGACTATCTCAGCGGAAACGACAGCTTTTTTGGATTTGTTTGTTCAGTACCTTGTGCTGCAGATTCAGGAGGGCTCAGAACTCATGCTTTAGAAACAAGGCTCCCAGACTGAGTCAATGTTACCCCAGCAGCCGGTCACGAGGAGGGAAAATATCATGGCCAGTTGTTGACACASTTGGCCTGGAGGTTGTTTTTTTACCAGCTTTTTTCATACAGTGTTCAGGAACTGAGGAGAAGGGGGGCAGCTGATACTGTAACCCCCTCGGTACCGAATGTCTCCCAGAGTCTGCACATTGCTGCACTCGCAGCAGGAACCTCTGCCACGCTTATGTCCCACGTGCCCTGCCAGRAGAGGTGTCCTGCAAGGGAGCACCAGTCCATAGCACTGGAAATCAGATGGAGCTGACTCGTGTAAGCAATGCCATGGCATAAAGTACGTGTGCAGTTTATAGAACTGCTGTGTGCCTGCATCTTTCCCTGCTCTCAGAAGCATAAACACTCAGGATTTTGCCTCTGAGTTTGTAGAATAGGCAATACCAGCGGCCTGGCCTGGCACTGGTGTAACCCTCTCTGGCTTTTCCTGCTCTTCAGCCTATGTGGATGCTAGTCTCTGATTCCAGATAATTTGCAGATGACTAAAATGAAACTTGAGTCTTTCCTTTTAAAGTAGTTTGGGGTTTCAGTTTGACAGTTYGTTTCAGATACAGTCTGGGAACCAATGAAGCACTTGATGAAGTTRTCAAAGACACTCCAAGTCCCTGAGTTTCTGGCCTCGAAGATCCAGGGACAGAGTTCTTAAAAGGGTGCCAGGAGGCAGGATCTTTAAAAGGATAACAAAATGCCATACTGAATTAAGCCCTGATAAAGGGGAATGCACACAAAATGTTCTTGTAACTCTACACAGACAGGTGTTTTCTGGGCTGGCAATTACAAGAGTACACAACACCAACAGAAGCTTCACAGCTTGCCTGAATCGATACTTGAGCAGTGTTACCTTCCTGATTAGGTGATGCAGTTCACATGACTTGCTTCTCTCTGCCTCTCTCCCCTCCTGCAGATCCATAACCTGAAACGTGACCCCATAGTTGGTCTGGAAATCAACAAGCAGCGCAAGATCATAAAACGAAAAACAAGAGGACAACTCAATTTATCGGGCTCTGAGCAAGCATGTGATCTGGGTAAGGAAATACGTAACTCTTATTATAGATTGATGCTGTTATTGATTAATTGGACAGCAACACAAGCCATCTGGTGGCAGCGATATTTGGTATTGATGTCCTTTCAGGCGACAAAGACAATTCTGAGCTGGAGAGAACAGCTCCAGTGGAGTGCAGCCATTTAACCATTTGGCTACTAGACCCCCTTCCTACTGCCTGTGTTTCAAGGGTCTAAGAATAGGGCTGTTCAGAATGCTGACCTGATTTCCTGCAGGAGGGAAAAAAAAAGAAAAAGGAGAAAACAACAAAAAAAAGGCACTGTCAACACAGAGAAATTTCTGCTTAATTTTCATGGTATGTTTCAACACCAGCTTGGTCACTACGGTTGCCATGATGTTCAAAGCCTGCCCCAGAAGAGGCCAGGATACCACAGTGATGGACGCCTTGCAAGACCTTTTGTTCCGTGCATTGATAAATAACATTTATGCAGGGAGTGCTTCTTGGCAACGTGGACATCTATCTCTTGGGAACCTGACTGAGATCTCATTTAGTTCCCACTAGTTGCTGAACAGCCGCCAGCTCAAAATGACTTCCAGTTAGTTCTGGCCTGAATTTGGTTCRAAGTTGTGACTTGAGCAAGCCTGTAAGCCATTCCCTTCCCTCAGATGCCTGCAGCTTCTCTGGGTCTTGCCTGTTGATTTTACTGGCTAGATATGTATACAACAGAGGCTTTGATGCAACCCCTTTTATGTCAGGAGGTGAAAGTCGAACATGGATGCTTCCATGCTGGGATTTTGTTGATTGATCCCAAGCCTTTATAACCAGGCAGGACCAAGTAATCTTATGCATTGTTCACTGAGGAACAGACATGTTTGGAACTGGGTCATTCTCATGCCTRTAGTTTGAATTCTGAAGGGACTGTCAGGCAGAACAGTATCTGAAGGATTTCTTCAAAGATAATCAGTTATTGATGGGTTATTTACATTGTCCTGTCTTGCCTTTGGGCTATACCCTACATACACTCAATGATCCTGACAAAAATCGTATGTAAGGATAGATCTTCTCACTCTAGGTGACCCTGCGTGTGCAGGGGGTTGGACTAGATGATCTCTAGAGGTACCTTCCAACCTTAAGCAYTCTATGATTCTCAGACAAGCTTATTTTCCTGCATTGCATGCTAATATATCAGAGACTGATTGCATRAACGTTTAAGGCTTRACTGTTGCACGTGGCAAAGGGGGAGGCCTCTCACAACATTACTGACATTCCCAAGCCATTATATGAGCACAGAGACAAGAGACGGGCAATTCTGTCTCTGTAAGAGTAGCTGCTGTGAGATGGTCAGGTTGCTGTGCACGTTGGTGCATGACCTTCTCACCTGGGTAACTGCAGAGACGTGATCACATCACTGTGGTTTCTGTCTGGTGCATCAGCTCGAAAAGTGTTCAGAGGACAAGGCTGCAGGGAGAGGAGACTTGCAGGTGTTCCCAGTGCAATCTCCTTGGTGGCCCTTGCTGAGAGGCAGGGTATTTCTCCTAACAAGTGCAGCATGATGAGGAAGGACCAGGCTTSTGGCACAAGTCTGCTGTGACTGACAGACTTCCTGATTTTAGAGGAGATTGCAAGTGAAAAATGTAATAAAGAGCTAGCTGTGGAGAGATGGCAATSATCTGCAAGCTTTGTACAGCCTGATCTTGGGAGCAAATCTCATGATCTGCGTCCCTAATTTCCTACTTCATGAGAACCTTTTATGTTTTTGCTTTGGAGATGGGTAAGGCGAGTGAAAAGGAAACTAGTGCAGCCCTGGTGTGTTAGTGTCTAAGAAAATGTTTTTCAGAGACTTGCTGTCCTGGGAAAGCAAGTCCACGTGATCTCTGAACTGTCAGGCACAATATAGTAAGTGCCTCCAGCGAGCCAGACACATCATTCACATCATGGTCTCATCATGAACACTAGAGGTAGCTCTTGCACACAAAGAAACCGCTCCCTTCAGCAAATAATTATCACAAAGCTTCTCCCTGATAGATACGTTTATCGTAGGGAAAATATGAAATACATTAAATCTTTCGAATGCTGATCAGAATTACATTTTGGATTATAAAAGCAGCTGGATTAACAGATTTCTTTGCTTGGAAGAAATTAAATGGAATAGTGTCTCCTGTAGCAAATCAGCAGCTGTCCTTGTCTGACTCTTGAAATGGGGTCACTACAGCTGCCTTGTGATTTCTAGATACATACACACAGGCATAGAGCAGTTTGACAGTTTGGGATGAGCATTCACATCTGTGAACATCCCCAGCAATGTAACAATGTCTGAACATCTCTGATCTTCCGGTTATTTGTCTGTGACAGGGAAGAATTATTTAAAAGGCCAGCAGTTGAAAGGGTAGATACCAAAAAAAAACCCAACCCATCTGTTGTCTTTTGATCTTTTCCCACCAGACCTGCCACGGCTTGATACCCTGTGCCAAACCACTTGCCTTATACTGCCTGGGATAATCCTGCGGGGTTCAGAGCACCCACCTTATGTTGAACTACTTGATCAGCTTATTGGCAGAGATTTCGCCGTGACTGGAGTGCGGCTCACTGTCCTGGATGCACCACAAGCTCACTGCATCTCCGAGACGCTAAGCAGGACAAAGTGCAGCGTTGCAGCAAAGGTAGGAAGGAGCTGGAGCTTGTGCTTTGCTGCTTTCCCCAAGAAAGAAGAACCATCTCAGTGCAGTGCTGCACTAAGGTACCCACACCGGCTCTGAGCAAGCTAGCTTTGGCAGCAGTGTTAGCATCTGAGCTCTAATAGCACTCCTAAGTAATTTGTGCAGAAGGCTTTGCTAATTAGCTCCAACCTTGGGATCCCACACTTCTGCACGCCCCTTGATACCTAACCTGGGGATCATTTTGTACAAGCATACCCTTTGTTTGAATGACACCTCCCTATTAAACCTTTCATTCCATTCACATATCAGTGCACAGTTGCTACTATTATGTATGTTAGGCTGTTGTATTCTGTCATGTTCTTCCAGATAAATGCAATTTCTATTTCCTTTCCTGTAATCACACCCCATTAATCCTCCTCCACAATGAAACATAACTCTTCTACTTTTTGGACTGTGCCCTGGACTTCTGGGCAGAGGCTTTGTTTTGCCTCTCCATTAGTCAGTGATGACAACTCAAGCCATAGTCCATAACAGGTTTTAAGCAGGCGCCCAAACAAAGCTTGAGATGTGCTTCTGAGCTCTGCATACGCATTGCTTCACGCGAGCAGAGTATCTGGCTCAAGCCATGTTTCTCTTTGCCCTTGGCCTAAAAGAAACCCTCCATTTCAGGAACCTGACTAGAGCCAAGCAGTAAGGTATAATATGCAAGGTGCTGTCAAAAGCACAGAGTAAACAACAGAGGAAATCCCTTATGCTGGAAGTAGCTATCAATGAAGGAATGTCGGAGACACACATCAGTCCCTCTGAAAAAATAGACAACCATTAGTGTTTCCAGTCCTCTGGTTATAAGATTCTAGGTGTTACTTGTAATAAGAGCAGGTAAGATCTTTTCAGACTGTGCTTTTCTAAACTGACAGCATTCCTTTGAAGTGTGTCTGTATAGAGTAGCAATTACATCTAGCATCCAATTAGTCTAAGCACTAGTTTTTTCTCCCACAGTTCCCCTGAGAATGCCCTCCCTCTGCACACAGGAACGTGCACAGCTCTYTAGGAAGGACAAAGAGGAGCAGCGTGTTGCAAGCAGAGCCATGGCAGTGGCACTGCTACCTGGTGATGGGAACTCTTCCTCTTGTCAGAGACTAATTCCTCCGGGAGGGCTGGCATGTTTCCAGAAAGGCCTGGTGCTGTTGAACCAGTGGTGAATGATACAGCTCTTGCATTTCCTTGCTGGAAAAAGAGATTGGCTCCTTGGAGTAAGAAATGTTTCAGCTACAGTACCTGAAACATTTACAGTTGTTATTTGCCTTCCTGCTTCCAGCAGACTTACTGACTGAATAACACACCTAAATAACCTGCTCATTTTCATTCTGAGAGAGGGAACAGGAATAATAAATAGTTTGCCATAGGAGTGGGGTAGCGAACAGTTCAGACGAAATACTCGTCGTTTGAAGTAGTCTGTTGCACCATGGCTTTCATCCCCTCGCATGGCACACAAGCATTTATCTGTGCTGTCAGCAGCTCATCAGTGAGGCTTACAGACTCAAGTGGATATCAACACCATGGCTCTGTTCTTCCCTCTCTTACAGTGTTCCCTCTTAATGGATGGTTTGTGCCTGGTGTTAGCAGCACAGCGAGACAACGCAGTCATTTGCTTCGACTCCCTGCTGGACAGGTGAGGACAGCATCACTTTAGCAGCACTTTCCCACCACTGTCTTAATCCCCTGTCAGACAGCTTGTGATCTGAGCAAGAGTAGCCAAGCTTTGCTCTCTGTAACTCACATCCAGTTCAGATTCTCATGAGTCTGGGTACCTCTCAAAGGCAACCCATTCTTCATAAGGTACTTTTTTTTTTTTTTTCTGGTGCATGAGCACCTCAGTGTTATTCATTTTGGAAGTCACACSTCCCATACTCAGGACCCGGAGTCGTGGCTTATGATGTTTGTCACAAGCTCAGCATGTCTGTGAGACTTGGCAGCATGGCTTTGCAGATACAGGGAAATCTCTGAAATAAAAGCTCACATTGGGAATAGACCTGCTAAGTCAATAAAATTCCTAAGAGAAATATCTTAGCAGATTTTATGTTTGCTACAAAAAAAAAAAAAAAAAGAAAAAAAACACCAGAGAGGAAAATCAAAAAAAAACAGCCTCTTAAATAAGTCACCAGAAATGCTGGGTAGAGGATTTATAAGCCTGATAGAACAAACAGAACCCCTCTATGGGGACTGATTAGTGGAATAGAATGATTATCAGGCTAATTAACCCACTTGCCCCAAGAGGAAAAGTTTCCTTGTAGAGGGGCTGGTATTTGGCAAGGCAACATGCAATTCACGCACATGGTTTCCTCTGGGAAAGGAAGCCAAGATCTGTTTTCAGACACATCCAGCATGGAGCAGTCCTACAGCCACACTGATAAGGCTCTCATGACTCTGGCTGTTGCATCTGGAGGACTTCCAGGCAGTACCATCAATGCAAGAAGAGTAGGAACTCAAGGATGCTAGAGTTACAAGCACCAAGATGAATCCAAACATCAGTTGGTCACATCAGGGAGTTCCTATACTTTGAATTTTATAGTGTTCAGTCATAAGACTACAGTGAAGAGAGGGAGATGGAAAAAATACCATAGGTAAATTTTCAAAAATGCTGTGAAGTTCAGGTCAACTTTTAGACATTGCTCACATTCATTTAAAATCTTACGCTTGGGAGCCACATTCCAAACTCCAAGCTATGACTGCAGACATTGTGGCTCTTGAGATACACTCCCAAAGGGTGAGTTCCATTCTGCCTCTTACTCCAGAGCCATAATGGGATTGTGTAGCCATTAAAAAAAAAAGCTTTATAAAAGAAAATATTTGTGTTCATGGTTGATGGTGCCTATGGAAGGGAGATGCAGCAAGGTGTGCCCAAGGATGAGGAGGAGAAGCAGTGACTCTCAGAGAAATTTAAGCCAGTGGTGATAATTGCATCGTGCATTGCCATGTGGTAATCACCATTACCACAATTATTGCATCACGGACTTAAAAATCAACTTCACAAGTATCTTTGRAAAAACAACTTGAATTTACTGATGTTTTATAAGGACATGTTGCTAAGACATCTTCATTGTCTCTTTTGTAAACATTTCAAATGAACTTGTGAGGTTAATTTGTAAGGTTAATTACTTTTATGACTCAATCAATGGGAACCACATGACCATTCTTGCCCTAAATGTATATATTTATTTATAGCTCTATATTTGTTTCACTGCTCCTGCTCTGATCCAGGACACTGTAGGCTCTGGCCTGCATTTCAACTGTGTTGCTAAAGCTCCACTGTATAAAGGACTATTTCATGGCCCTGGGACGTGGTTCTCAACTGAGCTGTATTGCTTAGGCTTTGTGCTACAAGGAGAAATGTTGCTGTCTGTATGAGGACCTGGACAACATGTCACAGTTGGGCTTGGGTATTGAGAGGAACTGTGTAGGCACTGCTTCTATAACTGCTAGTAGTTCTGAGCCTGTTAGGGCTTTCCTGGGCCACCTCTGTCAGTGTCACATCAAGGAGAGATGTCTACTCACTGGAGAACGTGCTGCACAGAACAGTTGCCTTAAACAGAGACCCAGACCCTCCAAGCTGTACAGAGATTGCTGTTCATGGATAGCAGTGCCCGCTCTGTCCCTTCTCTGGACACATATGAAGGGATTCTATCTGCTCCAAAGGGCAGGAAGAATAGAGTGGGGGACAAAATTTATGCAGGTAAGGACACAAAAGCAGCCTGTAAGCTTGACTGACTGCAAAGAGTGGAGCCAGAGCAGGAATTTGGGATAATCTGGGAGAGTGCCAAGGCTAGCTCACAGGGTAGAGTGAAGCAGACATTTGAAGGAGGGGAGGGGAAGCTGAAATACAGTGTGAGAGCAGTAGGGGCCCAGGGGAAGGATCCAAAGACGGAAGTGACACAGTCCTATCCACAGACAAGGAATAATGATTTGAGACTTACCTTTCTTGTTCTGTCAGCATCCAGTTGCCTGGATCTTAGCGTTAARCATTTGCATTTCCCCTGTCATAACTTGTTTTTAAAGCCCGATTTCCTAGCTGCAGGGTGGTAGAGGGAAGAATTTATAAGTAGATTCAAAGCAGCTACTGCAAGAAAGGCATGCTCTGCTTTTTATGCTTCTCGCATGACATGCTAGACTTAGTTACTGTACTAAGTGACACTGATTTAATAGTGATTACACCAGAACTTGTTCCTCTATGGTTATTTGAGCTTTTCAAAAATAATGGCTTTACTTGAAGATGCTTATGAGATTGTTAGGTCTTAACTGTATAGTGCACAGTCTTTAGGAGTTGACATCATACTGAACACGGCAAGCAGGCATTGACTGAAGGGCACCTAGAGCCTGCCTGAGTATCGGCCAGGCCTCAGACCTTCCTGTTTTTTGAGAATGTAGTGCAATCAGAACACAAGCCAAGTGATTAGGGACTTTGCTGGATGTTACTCTGTCTGATGAAATATTCTTACCAAGTGCTAATTGCCATCCGTGGGGAGTGATGTTATCCCTAGAGGAAACTTACCTCTAGGTGAAAATTTGCACAGTGGAAGGAGGTGTAGAAATCAAAAAAAGATGATACACAAAAAAATGTAAAAATCTGGAGCTGTGGAAAAGTGCTCAAGAGAAGCCTGTTGCCAAGCACAATACCTGCTTATGGGGGCAGGGAGCAGGGAGTGGTTTCAAAAGTATCTGGAGAGTTTTCAAGTCCAAGCCTCTGGATAGAGTTAGTTGCAAAGGCAGCTTGGAGATTTGCATCTTGCCTTTTCATTTCTCTTGAATACCTTTTGTGGTAAATTCATGTGTGAGTTCTATAAGCTTGAGAACAGTAAGAGCTAAACAAGGACGAGTGAAGCAGACCCTGCTGCTGAGGGCAGCTCAGAGAGCCCTGGGTTTGTTTTGGGGGAGAGCACACAGCTCATCTGTGTTGAGAAAACAGCTCTTGCACGGAGTGTAAATCTCTAGATGTAGGTAAATTTCCCACTGCCCCAGAGACCTGATTATGCAACAGGTCATTACTGTTTGTTTGAAGGCTTATATTTTAAGAATCCAAATCCATTTATACAAAGCTTTGTAAAACCCAGGATTTATCTGTGTAAAGAAGTTCAGTAACAGATGCATGCACATGGCCAGAGCTGCTGGCACAGAAAATCACCCTCCTCAAAGCTAGGTCAGCTGCAGTCTCTGACAGCTTAGATGGCAAAAATAACAAATAACTCTTGCTTGCCTTTTTCTTTACCCCCAGCGTTTGTTGGCAGAAGCAGTCAGTCACGGACACTGTGCAGCATCTCCTCTATCCTCAAAACGAAAAGCAGGCAAGTAGAGAAGTTTATGTTACAAATACATCTCATTTGTGCCCTGGTGATGAATGAAGCTTGTCAAAATAGGTTGTATTTTTAAAGAAAATTTCAACTTTTACAAGACAGAAGTGGTGCTTCATGGCAACTCTTAGCCTTGACTCAGGCTGAGAGCTGAGCATATGATGGAAATTGGGACCAAAAGCCAGTCAAACTGTGTCTTCCATATGGCACCAGGAGCACAATTTTGAATCAAAATATTTGGAGATTTTCATAAAGATTCAGTGTTCTCCAAAGAAGTCGGTTACGTTTTTTATGACGGTTCATCATGTAGTAAAATATTTGTGATATTTGTCAGAAAGAAGCAACAGAAAGTGTTTGTCCAACCCATAGTGCAAAGCTGGCACATACTGTGCATTCTGGCAGTTGTGTTTCAGGAGCCCAAGTCCAAATGGAGCAAGAGAAATTAACTCACTAGCTATTGCACTGTTGGGCTAGCTGAATATTTTCTCAGTAGCTCATCCCAGAGAAGGAAGCGCTTTTGGTCACCTAGCGGGAATAAACTGCACAATTTTTTTGAAACCCTAGCTGTAATCATCGAAGTGCAAACCAAACAAGAGACTTGGAGAGAGGAGGCAGTGCCTGAAGAGTTAGGACTAGCGTGGGATGCAGCACCCAGGAAGGTCCGCACGCACAACGCCGGGGGAACCGCGGCTGTCACAGCACAGCGCGTGMTGCTGCCAGGGTGCCAGTCTGTTGCCAAGTAATGTGACAGGGCAGCAACTCTAGGCTGTCTTCTGATGGCTTTGAAAAGGACATTACATGTCTCTGGCTGACACAAAATCCCTTCTGCTTCGTGGCTATGGGTAATTATCAGAAGGAGGTTACRATGCTTTCTGTGACAGAGAAAAAACAAGTATTTTCAGCCTCTCTTCTCCCTGCTCTTAGCAGCCTGGACCACTGTATCAGATCCCTCTGGCTTTGGTGGAAGCAGGGGCTATTCATGGAATTGTGGTTTAGACCATCAGTCTAAGCTGTGAGGAAAAAGTGATGCCTCACTATTTTGCAGTCAGATCAGAAAACAGCTTCTGGGTGCTGCATTCCTCATTTGTTGGTTACCAGAAGCACAGCAGAAAGTAATGGATCGTGTTTACAAGTAGTCTGAAGTTTTGCTCCAATGTTTGGTGTAGATTTAGAAATCCTAAAGCAAGATCTGAGGAGCAAACTCACCAGAGAATGACCGTACCTCAAAACGTGTCTGTAGAAACTGTGTTTGATCCTATGGTCTTTGGCTAACGAGTGTATGAAATGTMAGCCAGGCTTTGCAGGTCAAAGTTAATCAGCAACAAGGTGGTATCAGGCAGAATTCAGCAGGGTTAAATGAACACGGATTTCAAATCCTCATGGTTTGATCATGGCCACAGCATTCMCTGCTCTAGTCAAACCATGCGAGCAAACTGGAATTTCATACCTGCTCCCTGTGTGGTTTGGGATGAGATRTTCTGATAGGAGCTCAGCTTCCCAAGTGGGGACTGTTTCAGTGCCCACGTCTCTGTCTGGTCTGCTTGTTTGGCCTTTTCTTAGACCTTCATTTGGACCATAGTGAGCACTTCTGCAGCTCATTCCATCTGCCATATTTGAAATACCCTGTTAGCAGCAGGTGAATTCATGCTCATGAACTTAATTATTTCTGTATCTAGGGATCTCATATGCAGATCCCTCTACCACAGACGCCTAAAGTTTGCTGAAAATACTTGCCCTCACAGATCCCTTAGCAGATCTGCATTTCCAGGAATGGTGCTTATTCCTCTAGTGCTTATTCCTCTAGTGCTTATTCCTAGGGTTTGATTCCATGCAAGGAGAGTGTTGCCCAGTCTGCTGGGTTTTATCTCTAGAAAACTGATGTCTTCTCTGTTTAGAAAAACACGGCAGGCAGCTTTGTTGTCTGGAGGAGGGAAAGCTGAGATACCCCAGCTAAAAGAGAAACTTGGAGAATAGCAGTGGTTCAGGATGCAAGTGAGATAACGGAGAGTTGCCAGGCTGTGCTGTGCTCAGATGATACCGCAGGACTGGGGTGTCCTGCAGCTTGCTGGAGTTTCTCCTAGCGTGCAGCTGAATTGGGGAAGGTGAGGCAGAAGCAGCCAAGGGGAGGGAGTCACACTGCCACTTCACAGGATGTTGGTTTTCTTCTTTTCCTTGAAATTAAGAACCTTGAGAAGTGCCAAACAGTAATGTAATAACAGCAGCAGACATTTCCTAGCTGTGGGACCCTTATAGCTACCTCTGTGCTGGGACTTCTGCACAGTTACCCAACAAAACCTCCTCCCTGTGCTTGCAGCACACACAAGAAACCTCCCTCAGAAAGGAAGACATTTGTGTGACATGCACAGAAATCACAGCTCTCTCCCAGTGCCTTTATTCCCTCCTAATGCTTTTCTTCTCTCCTCCCAGGCTGAAGACCTGCTCTGCTGCCTTTTCGACTCCCTGACATCTGACAGCATCCACTACATTGAGTCCCAGGATTGCTAGCCAAGGTGGCYTAGGTCCCCAAGCAGCCCATGGCCAGATGCTGTTGTGGATATCCCTGCAAACGCACGTGCTGGCAAATCCCAGCCTCTGAGAGCACTATATTTGTTTGTCATTAAACTGTCAAGCCTTGAGTATGGTATTTGCATAAGGTGAATGAGGCTACTGAGAGGAAGGGTCAGTGCCMAAAGGCAAATCCTTCTGAACAGTAGCTGTGCTTTCTAGAGGAGCACATCCAGCAACATCTGCTTGCATTGCGTGGAGCAATGTTGGGAGCACTCCCCAAGCTGGCAAAAACTCCATCCCCTTTCAAATAAGGCGTAATTTCCAGTAATTTCCAGCGTTGTTATAGGTCTGCTCCTGCATCCTCAACCTGGCCTCAATCTTTCCCTTTCTTCAAGCTACCTTGAAATAGTTAAGAGACCGTTCTTGCTGTGAGCTGGGTGAGCAGTGGTGCGGGCACAGCATATCAGTGTCCGAGCTGCGTGTAGCCCCCAAATCTCTGCTCCCAGCACAGTTGTATCTGGGCAGAGGGTAGCTGGGCTTTAGAGTGAGGCCAAATGTCCCATGAAAGGAATCGCGTGCCCCTGAGGAGGGCGAGGAGCTGCCCCAGGGCCACAGGAGGTCATAGTCCCAGCAATCAGGGTAAAGGGAAAGCCGGCTCTGCAGCTAAGTAGGCCATTTCCTGCACTCCAGGCACATTTCTGTCGTGCTTGTAAGCCTTAGAGCTTTGAAACAAATGAGAATTAAAAGGATCCACCCCCAGCACTTGGGGAATTTGATCGGGAAAAGGAGAATGTTGGAATGAAAAGCAGCCAGTTTGCAGTGGAAGGACAAGGCCTGCTAAGGTACACGTGAGCAAGGGGCACGCGGGGAGCGGAGCAGGACGGGTGCGGTGCGGCCACCAGTGCTTGTCGGGCTAAGCTGGCCTCTCACACCTGCAAAAACACAGGACTGTGGGGAGCTGCCCTGAGCTGCGTGGCCATTATCCTGAGGCTGCGGGGCTCTGCACAAGGAGGGGATGCTCTGGAGACCAATGGCCGTAAGCCCAGCAGTCAGCCTGGGGAATCGATGTCTTGTGTAGTCCAGTCTGCAGCAACAGAATGAAAATGGGGCAACACAAAGATATTTACTTAAGCCACACAAAAGGCTGCTGAAGTGTTGTCAGTTCCTATCTTAAAGCCCCACTAATTGATCTAACAAACTAGCATACCCTGCAYGAAGCAGGGGAAACAATCATCCGCTGGTATTTCCAAAATGCCAGGATTCCTTAAATAACCAAACCAGCCTTTCTTCCCAGAGCACCACGCTTCTCGCCGGAGAGCTGACAACAGGAGCACTGTGGACCCTGCAAAAATCAATCCCGTCACCCTGTCACCAGCTCCAGGTCTGTCCAACGAGGCCGCAGTTCACACGGTGCTTTCCCTGCAAACTGCCACAGGGCAGCCAGGATTAGCTAATCAGAGCTGAGGAGCAAATTAATGATTGCTGGAACTAGGAGGAAGGCAGATTTGATCGGAGATTGTCAGCTTTGCAGCTGGCTCCTACTTGCAAACAATTCATTTAGATTATGAAAGCAAGGAATTGAGTACAAAACCCCGTAGATTGTTTGCTTCCTAGAGAAAGAAAAGAAAAGAAATGGAATTTAGATTAAAAATTATGCAGAATACTATTAATTCCCCACCCTCTTGTGCCTCCCCTCTTGCAGGAAAACCAGAGCTAATCAGAATTTAGCATTGTTCTACTGCCAGGGCTTGGAGCTGCCCTCAATGGAGGAGAGAGAAAATACAGTAGGTGGCATTTTGTGTTAACCCCTTAGTGTCCTCAGGGAATGTGGCTGGGCTGATCCCTCACTTTCCCAGCAGCCTCAGGCCTGATCGTCATCTTCCCTCAAAGATGGAAGTGCCTTGGGGTACTAAGTGGCTTCACATCCCATGTGGCGCTCGTGACGCTGTGGCCCAGGACAGCCGGTACCAGGCACTTYGTTCAGCTTTGTCAAAGGCCACGTGCAGCCTGGCAGCCCCGGCGACTGGACTGAGTTTGTGGCAGYGGCTGTTGGTGATGCTGGGAAGTGGATGGGACCCCCAAGGAGGCAGCAGTGCCCACAGCTGGCGCTCCAGGCAGCGATCCCTGCACAGAGGCTGTAGCAATCACACGGGCTCTTCACATCAGAGCAAATCCACGTCCCGAGGGATACAGAGGTGCCGAGAGCCTCTCCGTGAGGCGCTGGCAGAACCATGCTTATGTCACAGGTTTTTAAGTCACTCCACTCCACTTCATGCCAAGGACACATTTAACTAATTACCAATTAGGCCTGGAAATCACCACCCTGCTGCCACTGACAGCAGCAGGACAGTGACATCAAGCCCTGTGAGTGGAGGGCTGCAACTGCTTCCTTATCAGCACCAGGCAAAGCTCACACATGATGTGGAGCCATTCGCAGGCGGAGGAGCTGAGCTGAGCTGGTGCCTGATCCGTTCTCGCTGCTCTGCCCCGTCCCCGAGGAGCAGAGGAGCAACCTGAAGAGCAGAGTTGCTCCCCAGGAGCTCTCCCTGAAGAGCACACTGTGTCCAGAGCCTCCCACCTCATTCTGCCGGCTGCTCCCCTCCTCTAGTTGCCCCAGCTAAGGGGGGTGCCAAGAGAAGTGTCCCATCCCTCCCTGCTGAGCCCTCTGCAGCCAAAGACACGGAGTCAGCAGCTGCTCAGATGTCTGCAGATTGACCCAACTGACTCTTCTAGTCCGCAAATTAAAATGACAAGGAAAAGCATGTAATAACAAAAATAGCCTCAAAGCAAAATAGCAAAATGTTTGCGTATTTTGAAGTCTCCCTCAGCCTTCTGCTGAAGTAAGAATGCATGAAAATGTGCAACACCTGGAATTGAGGCAGGCCCTTAGAAACAGCACACGAGGTGGGTTTCATTTGGACCAAAATGTCTCTTTTTTTTTCTTTCTTTCTTTTTTTTTTACATTTGCATTCAGCCAAACAATGGCACACAAGTCCCACTCAGTGCCAGGGACAGCTCACATCACTGTTCAGACCTGCCGGCCTCCCAGTCGCTGGGCAGCAAACAGGATTTCCTGCCTTCCCTGTGAACTGCATATGCATGGCTTAAAACTGGGCGCTGGTTTTCATCCCGGGAGGCCCACAATTGGTGCGSGAGGCTGATGGGCCTAATGAGGGAAGGGGGAGGCCTGGGCTGACAGTGAAACATCCTTGTTGGACAGGAGCACCTTGGCCTGTGAAGTTCCCGTGCTCACAACTCTGCCCTGCTCCAGCTGCCTCAGCCCTAAACCCCTTTCCTCTGGCAGACGGCGGCTGCTGCTGGTTTTCCAGGTGTCTCTGGACGCAGAAGGTTTGTTGGGCCACCACACGGTGACCTGCATGTCAGAGGGGCCGACTGCACTGGGTGTGAGTGAGGCAAGCAGCCAGGAGGAGGGAATGCAGAAGTGGCTGCTGGTGGCTGCTGGGGGGACAGAGCTGACACGCGGTGCTGTGACCTCCCGCCACGTCTGTGTGTGTCTGGGCACAGCCATCGTGCCATGCGTGTCGGGGCTGGCACTCGGGCAGCAGGTGAGAAGCGTGTGCCGGCTGTGCTGGGCAGCCTGGTGGCTGCTGCGTGGCTTTGCAGTGACATCTCTGCTATTACAATATGCTACCGTTGTCGTTGCTCCTGGCGTCAAATTCCAGAGACCAGCAAACACATCAAGTTAGTGCAACCCTGGAGCATGCCCTGTCTCTCCCAGGGAACTGCTGCCCTTGGGATTTATAGAGCAAAGGAGCCACAGCTGGAGCTGGGGAGATGCAGAGGCTCCAGCTGGATCTGTGACATCTCCCAACAGTCTCTTCTTGCTCTTGGGGTCCCTCCACGCTGCCCCACTGTTGGACAAGTAGCAGATGAAGCCTGGGTTGATCCCCACATGCTGCCCCTGCACATGCTGTGTGCACTTGCCTCCACACAACTACCTTCCCCCCTGGGTGGGCAGTGGCCCCTCTTCATTCCTTGGTCTCCATCTGRGAAGCCATCTCCCAGGCCCATCGCAGCAGGAGCTGCTGGTTAATTGGTACTTGGCAAACCCCGGTTGACATGGGCTGGAGAAGCACAAAGGGCAATTTGTCTGCAAGGCTGCAAGCTTTGATAAAGCAGGGCTGGGATGACTCACATGTGGGTAATTAAACTGGTTGAAAGAGCCGATGGCTCCATCCGAAACACCAGCTCAATGCRCTAGGAGCTCTTTGAACTGCTCTAAGTGGGTCAAGCAGGAGTCTGGTGCCAGCGCTGCCTGGCTCACCTAGCGCTGGTGTGGTGGCACAGGCACATAAGTAGAAAGCGATGGCAATGCCACCTCCGGGATGCTGCTGCTGTGTCCTACAGAACTGATGGGTTTGTGTCTGTTACCAGCCCTGCGGCTGTGCAGGAAGCAGGCCAGAAGAGGATCTGTGCCCTGGCAGGTTCATGTGAGCTTGGGGGCTGCCAACATTGCAAACGCAGGCCCGGCTTTGCTCCAAAGAAGGGCCACATCATGTCCTGTTGCCCTTCTCCAGCTGAGGTCCCAGACAGCATGTGAAACCATTGCAAGCGCTTGTAACAAGGGAGAAGCTCCGTGCTGACAGCAGGCACTGAAAGATCAGCTAGGTTCTTTGCTGAAGCGCCAGGGAAGCCATTGTGGCACCTCTGCAAGGGATGGAGCTGGGATCAGTTCTGGCAGCAGATGCTTTAGCGGGAACGGTCTGGTGAAACAGTCCAGGAGGGAGGCTCAGCCTTACCTGGCCTCTGGCTGGCGGTGCTGCAGAGAGGCCAGCAGCCCCAGGCGGTACAGGTCTGCCAGCATGGCAGAGCACACTGAGCACTGCAAGGGAGGTGACCCGGCTCCAGGTGAGCTCCACAAGGCGAGCTGGAGCGCACGGTGTTTGTCACCCCGGGGACGTCATCCTGGGGACGTCCAGCCCAATTSACCTCATCCTGCCCCGGCCATCTCCCCCTCCCCAGGCATGCCGCCTCCTCCCGCAGCATCAGGGCGGGCTCCCCGGGTGCAGCAGCTGGCAGGCCCGCAGTCACCCCCGCTGCTGGGACACCGGCAGCTTGCYCCTGCATCGGCACCTCTCTCCCACCCGGCAGGCTCGGCAGAAACGGCCTCTCCTCCCCCTGCCTCCCCTCCTCCCCAGGGCTCAACACCGCTTTGCAGCTCCTGCTCTCACTCCGGCGTCCCCTTTGGCCGGGATCCAGTGTTGCTAAGGGCCACGCTGATGCAAATCCCACCGCTCCCAGCCCGCCACAAGACAGATGGGATGAGTGCAGCCAGCGCAGCGAGGCAGAGCCGTTCGGCTGGGGTGAGGCAAGGCCACCTGCTCCCGCTGGTGCCTGGATCCATCTCCCTCCTTTGCCCGAGCTGGCAAGCGCCCCCCTCCCTGGGAAGGGTGTCTGCATCTGCCCCTCCTGCAGAGAGCAAGCCAGAGGAGGCGGAGCACCCCAGCACGTCCCGGTGTGCACAGCTGCCCTGGTGACTCCCCCGCAGCCTGCAAACCAGGAGCTGCTATTACCGGCCCCAGCACCACCAGCCTGCACTGGAGAAACGGGGCAGTGCCCGGGAGCGAGCAGGATGGCAGCCACCTGCCCTCGGCGGCATTTGGGCCGCCCCAGTCCCCTGTGGGCTGTCACTGGAGCTTCGGGATGCGAGGGCTTTGGTTCAAGCAACCCTGCACGGTGTTCCTCACAACACCTGCAATCATCAGCAGGGATCTGCCACCTCAAGGCCCCCAGGCCTGCTGAGCGCAACAGTCCTCCTGTGTGAGCACGGCCCAGCCCATGGGGATGTGGCCGCTCCTCAGGTGCCTCTCAGCACATCCCCAGGACCACAACACCCCCCCAGTGCTGCGGGGAAGTGCTCTGTGGGTGCGGGCTGCCTCCCCACCGTGGGGGACGCAGCAGCAGTTGCTGCAGGACCGGGGGGAGCCCCAGCCACGCGGCAGGGAGGCAGCAGAGCCTGGCGGGCACCGGCCCTGGCCCCGCCGGGGCTCGCGGGGCGACCCCGTCGCGCACTCGGCCTCGCGGGGGGCGGGGGGAGCGCGCGCTCGTGGCCAATCGCGTGCCGCCACCTGTCTCTGCCCAATCCCGCCATTCCTCCCTCCGCTGCTGGCCAATCGTGTGCCGCCGCCACCGCTCGGGGCTATATAAGGCCTGAGGGAGGCGCGCGGCCGCTGCTGGAGTGTTTCAGCTGTGTTGGGGTGTGGTGCTCTTTGATATGTGTGGGGATGTGGGGAGCTCCGGTGCCACCAGCCCTTGTCACCGCTCAGTGAGGCACTCTGCTGCACGCTGTGGGTTGTGTGGGCACCAGCAGGTTGATCTAGCTGTGCCTCAAGCCAGCCCTGTCTGTGGGGAAGGGACCCCCCAGGAGGGCACTGTGGAGACTGTGCTGAGAGGCCGTGTCCTTCCTGCCCCCTCAAGAAAATCATGCGAGGAGGTGGCAGTGCCCTGTTGCCTCCTGCTGTTTCTGAGGGATGAGGTGGGGTGGCCCTGCTGTGAGCTTGCAGCTCTATCCACACTGATTAGGCGTGACCTGCACAGAGTTGTACCGTCTTCCTGGGGATGCTCTGCAGTTGCTGCTTCCCTGAAGCAGGAGCATTCAAGCAGTTTTGTGCTGTGCGAAGATGCGTGGAGCTTGCTGTATTCTGGCTATCGTGTCTATCTGCTGGTTTTTCTGCTCTTAGGCTGTGTTTCAGTATGGCCAGCAAGCTTATACATTACCCTTAGGTGTATCCAGCACAACACCTGGTTCTCTCCAGGGCTGGCTGACTCTGAGCGGAAGCATTTCATGTGCTGTGGCAGTCTCTTGTTGCACTGTTGGTGCTGATGTAACTGTGGATCCCTCAGTGAGAGGGCCTCGTGTCCCAGATATCCTATTGGACTGGAATCTCTTGAGCTCTCCTGTCTGACTCGGGAACAGAGGGAGGAAAGCACAGCAGGGAGCCTGGCTGTCCCCATGCATCTGCCTCGGCTGAGCCTTGGCTCTCACCTGGCACTGCTAATTGGGGCCTAGGGAGGTGTTTAACTGTGTTGCGCAGCTGCAAGTGCTTTGTGTTTGCCAAGCTCTTGCTGTGAGACAGTTGTTTCCATGCTCTGTGCAGTGATGTTGTATGTGGGGCTCAGCTCTCTGAGTGCTTGGGTTTACTGGGCTGCTTGCTGCTGTGCATGGAGATGCTAATAATCTTCCAAAATAGACTTGATAATGAATGTCTACCTCAGTTATGTGGTCTGCAGTTGGGCTTGAGTCTCTTCACTCCAAAGTAAACCAGAGAAAATTTTCATGGGAACAGGAAGTTCTCAAGGAAGGCAGTGGGTTTCCTCCCATTGAAGGCTGGTGGTGGCTTACAGCTGGGGCTGGCACCCTCTGTCTCCGAGTATATTTGTGTCACCCAGGCAGAGAGGAGCAGCGCGACCTCCCTGTGCTCCGCTGTCCCGCTGAGCTGGCTCTGCAGCTATGGCCATCTGGAGACAGACACAGGCAATTCCCCCTGCACAGCCTGGAGGAACGAGGGGTCTGCATTGGAAACCACCGGCACCTCCTGGCCCTGGGGCTGGTGCTGCTCCAGGGTGTACCGTGCCTGTGGGTGCTCGTGGCTGGGCCTCCCCCTTCGTGGGGGCCGCGGCAGTGCAGAAGTCCTGTAGCCACTGCTGGCTAATCCCAGCCTGCTGCCAGCACCCTGGAGGGCTTGTGGGGTGGCAGCCAAGGGCTGCTCGGGCTGCCTGGGGGAATGAGGCCAGACACCATGGCCCCGTGACCTACTCTAGCCCAGGGCTAATCGCTGCTGTGGGGATGGCCTGGGAGCCTGCTCCTGGCCTGCAGAGAGGCCTGCGCAGGCTTAGCCATGTGCTTGGGTGCACTGTGCACTTGGGAGGCGAGGAGATGGGAACGGGGAGCTTTTCCTTTGCAAAAGACAGTCCCTTTGGGAGGCTGTGTGCAGTCAGTCAGCCATGGCATAGCCAGTCCTGGGCAGCAGTGGGGAGCTGCTTGTCATCTCTAGTACTGTTAGAGAAGTAGGATGTTGTGAGCACTGCAGAAAGCCCCAGGCCTCCTGTTTCTACCAGTGGGGATTGGAAGTCCTGTCTGAAACTACTGCTGAGACCTGAGGGAAATTCCCTGCCCTTCTCACCACACGCATTTGTGGCTTCTTGTGCCACCTTATCTTGGTCCCCTCTGATCTTTCAGTTCCCTTTCAGAGGCCAGCAGGATTGAGGACGGTGAGGAAGGAACTCCATTCTGTACTGCCGAGTACCTGCTGGGTGTTTGTATGAATGTTGGCCGCTCCACATGGGGGTTATGAGAGAGGAAGGTCATAGCTGTGCAGCCCCAGGTCCTGCTCCCTGGGCCCCAGCTATGGCTGCCTTGGCTCCCCTCTGCATGTGCTCACCCTGCCAGCTCCCTTCAGCAGGCCGCCTTGGCTGTCTGTGCTAACTCCGGGTGTTGCACAGCTGCCCTGCCGCAGCGGGTGTCTGCTGGGACAAGTGCCCAACTGGGGTGGGAAGTCCCGGCTGGGCTGAACACTCTGCCTCTTTCAGTGAGGTTGTGGGTGCTGAGCTGCTGTGGTTGTGCCTCCTGCAACCGTGTACTGTCCCTCCGTGCAGAGTAGAGCCTTTCCCTTCTCTGGATCGAGGTGGGAGGTCTCAGCACGTTTTGCCCTGCTGTTGAACAGGCAGCGACTAATGCGCTAATTAAGAGCGCTGGTTCTACAAAGACGCCAGTGCTCTGCCAAGGGCATCAATCCATCATATTCATATTCAGGTCTTCTGGAAGTGACAGCTCTGAGAGGCGGACAAGAGGCAGACGCTTTGCCAGCTCTCCTCTCTGGGCCTGGGCTTTCACCCAGGGGCCCTTCCCTAGGCCAGAGGCATCTGGTTATGCCTCTCTGACCTCCACATCTCATGTGTCTTTGGGCTGGGACAGGTGGTTGTTGCCTGCTGATAAAGCACATGGGTGCTCCCATGTCCTTGCTGGCTGTGTCAAGGTTGTAGGTGCAGGAAGGGCTGCTGGGAGATCCTTCCTCTCTCCCTTGGTCACCTTGTGCTCCCCAGCAGGTTCTGTCCTCACCTCTTATCCCGTGGCTGGCTCTCAAGGCACCTTCTCCAGAGCCTGTGCCAGGCTGGGCATTGTGCCTCCCAGCCCAGGAGTGTAAAATACCAGGGATAATGGGGAAGTGCTCAGAAATCAAACTGAAATGTCTCCTCTAAGTTCACTGGATGGATAAGGCCATATCCCATCTCACCTATAAGCATTTATTCACAATCTTCCTTAGAATGGGGTATCTTCAGGGCTACAAGATGATTAACATCCATTTTCAAGCATGTTCCAGACATGTTCTAGATGTCCTTAAACGCCTTAGGTGTTACAGATGGCTTACAAGTTGGGCTCCATTAGTAGATGATTCACTGTTTATTAAAGCCTCTATTAATCTTGTATTAATGCTTTTCAAACGAGACCTTTCTGGAGGTGTAACAGCTTCTGAGACAAGCTTAATTTCTCACTGCTGCTGCTGTCAGGGAGGGTTTCGTTCAGGATCTTGCAAAGCCGAGAGCTGCTGAGGGCTTTGATAAGAGGTGCCGCTGTGCCGTGCGGCGGCCGCGGTCTCGCGAGGCTGCAGGAAGCTGGAACCGCCTCTGGATGCTCTAATTAGCACCGAGGCAGCGCTGTTCCCCCGAGGCCCCAGGCGGCTCGACCGCCTTTGTTCCTGCCCTGAGCCTCGCCGAGAGCTGTGCACGCTGAGCTGTGGGGTGACTGCGGGAGATGGGTCTTGTTAGCGCTGCCCAGTGGGTTGTAAACCCCACGGGGCTTTGAGCAAGAGTGCCTGGCACGGTCTGTCCCTGCAATCCAGAAACACATGCACCACCCTTTCTTCCTCCCTCTGGAAAGCTTTGCTGCTGCTGTTGCCATGTTCCGGCTGCTGAAATAGACTGTCCTGGAGACATTACGTGCAGTGTTCCCAGCTGCATCAGCTGGGTACCAGCTAACCAAGACCATGGCACAGTCTTCCTACTGGAGCTGTTAGGAGAACTGTGCATGGGCATCCTGTATTCTGAGCGGGGTCAACTGTGGCCCGATACTGTGGGGCTGGTGTGCAGCAGTGCARGACCTCGGCTGAGACTGGGGCAAGGGGTGGGCATTGGAGGGGCTGAAGCGCAGCTTGRATGGTGGGGAGGGGGGACCCTGTGGGCATCCTGATGCACAAGGGGCAGCCTGGGCTCTGCTGGGCGCAGGGAGGTGGGACACAGCCCAGCGTCACGTCTCTGCCGCACAAACCAGTAGATGCCTCAGGGACAGGATGGGACTCTGAAGGTCCTGGCAGTGCTCACGACCGTGCAGGCGGGAATCWTGCATCCTTCCGGAGCTAGGATGCAGCGGTTGTCATGGCAACACAGGGCTGAGGCCGACGGAGCAGAGAGCCCATCAGGCGAATCCACTGGAGGGAGCRTGCCGGGGAGCAGCGCAGCACCCGGCTGAGTGCCCCGTGTGCCTGGGCCCACCTGCCCCATGCCGCCTCCAGCCCTGCCGCCAGCCCGCCCAGCCCTTCCTCCCAAAGCAAGGAGGATGGGGCCTGTTTTTCAGCATGAGGGGCCTGGTGAAAATGCTGGATTTTCCGTGGAAAGAAGTGTCTTGGTACAAAATAGTGCATCGAAACCGGTTTGGTGTCTGAAAAGCTGTTTGGCAGGGGAGCACTTGGCTCGCACTCTCCATGAGTCCATGGGTCTTTGCCACAGGTTGCACTTTCAGACTTTGCCTCTATTGATTCAAGTCATAAACAAGCTGTTTGTGTGAATGTGACCGGATCTGTCACACGTGGCTGTGATCACCTCCCCTGCTTCATCACCAGCTTGTGGTCCTGCCACCCTCCCTGTCCTGGCGACCCCTATCCCAAAGGACAGGGCTGCTTGTTTCTTTTTTGCCCAACCTCAGGACGTTTCTTGCTGCCTGGCTCGGGCAGCTTGTCCCTGCAAGGGCCCTTTGTGCCCRTGAGCCTTTGACTGACGAGTGACTGACATCTCCCCGGTGGCTGGAGGCTCAAGCAGCAAAGAGGGCCCTGCAGAAGAGACAGGCTAGGATGGCAGACAAGGGCAAGCAGGGGACAGGCCTACACTGCCTCCCTCCTTGCAGGGGACTCCATGGTCAAGGGCCTTGTGGCGTTTCACCTGCTTATTAGCCGTGCCCATGCAAAAGGCCAGGTCTGGGCAGTGCCCAGCACCATCCAGCTTGGGCCATGGAGGCCTTGCAATGTGTCCCTAATGAAGCATATCCTCAAGGAGAAGTGTCTGAATCCAGGTGGAAGGGCAAGACRCAGGGAGGAGCCCCCCATGGAGGGTGTCGCTGTAGCTGCCATCCTGATTTATTTGTGGTTTTCGAGACGTGTTTTGTGGGGCCATGTTATAGATCCCATCACCTGTGGCTTCTGATATGTTGCGTGGTGGTCGCTTGTGCTTGCAGGAGGGAGGTGCCCAACCAGTGGCGATTGCTTGCTCGAGCTGCTGGTTGGTTGGGTCATCCTGTGTTCCAGGTTTCAGCTTGTCAGATTTGGTTTCAGAACTGGGTAGCACATGAGTCATATTTATTTCAAACTCCTGTCTCCTCAGCTCGGTGCCATCACTATTTTTGGAAACTCTTGAAAGCATATCAGCTATAAGAAGCATATTTAATGAATAATCTGCAACACCAGCCTTGCTTCCCCCTGATGTCTCAGTGCGGCCTTGCACGACAGCTTCTAAAACACGCCTTGGAGCTTCCTGCTGCCCTGCTACTGCTCACCGGAGCCGCTTGCAGCCTGGACCCCTGCTCTTCATCTGCTCTCGCCGTGTTGCCCTTGCCCTAGCGTGTGTTGGAAACAGGCCTTACTGGGGACTCATCTCCTGGGGCGGCAGCCCCCAAACAGCGTCCTCATGAATCATCTGGGATTTGAGGTGCCGTCTTRGTGACAAAATATTTCCTTTTAAAGGATGTTTTGTGGTGTTTTCCCCCTTTTCTCTTTTTGGCTTGCTGCAGAACCTCACACCATCTTAGTACTGATCTTTTGTGGTCCAAATGCACAGTTAGTTTTACTCACAACTTCCAGGATTTTAGCTAGGGTTACAGTGGCTCGCTTGGCATCTCTGAGCAAACACCGACTAACACTGCTAAGCTCCGGAAAGGGAGGGCGTGAGGAGGACGGGTTTTGTTCCAAATTGCAAGCAAGGAGGTTACGGCAGGACCTTCAGATCTAGGAGTTCATGATTCACCAGGGCTGTAATCTCTTGGTGCACATGCGGGGTGGAAATCGCYGTGGAGGAGAGTCCCTCACCTTGCCAGTCACACTGGTCACCCAGGGGAGGTGAAGGTGTGGGTTTTTAAGGTGTCTCAGGGGTTTTTTAAGGAGTCCCGGGTGTCTGGGTCTGTCACAGGCTGGTCACCTCCCAAACCGATGGTGTTTCTACATCTGGCAATCTGCCTTTTCCTCTGGCCTTCCTGATACCTTGAAGATCTTTATGAATCTATTAATTTTCTTTTAAYGAAGTGTCTGGGCTGTTCATCCATCACTTGATGGCTGCCCAAGGTCGAGCCTTGGCTTGTCTTTCCTTGCCTTTCTTGTCACTGCTCTTTTAAACTCTCATTCGAGTGCTTGCGGGGCAGGTGTGCCGTGCCCTTGCCTCAGCACCATGTCAGGCGGGCTGCATTCGTGTCCTTCCCAGGGCACGGGGAGCTGGGCTGGGGCTCGGGAGGCGGAGGCAGCCCCCGCACCACGGCCCTGCTGGCTCCCTGCTCCACCTCTGCCGCTGCATGTGCGGGTCTGTGCAGTCGCGCCCCACTCGGCTCCTCTCCCTTCAGCCCCTCTCTCACCTCAGCATCTCCGCAGTATTTCACCTGCCAACTCTAGTTTCCCCTCCTGACCTTCCCCTTTCGCGTTTCTGCCCCTGGCCTGGTGTTCAGAGCCCGACTGCCGTTAGAGGCACCGGGGCTGCCGTGTTCCTGGCCAAGTGTGGGAGCAAAGAGGGGCCGAGGTGTGTGGGGCTGCGGGCTGCTCCTCGGGGCTGCCAGCCACAGGTGTTGCTGGTGCTGCCCCCAAACTYATTTTTGCCCCTGGTCTAAACTGTTCCACCTGGGTACAGGCAGCCCCTGTCCTYCTGGCACTGGCTGGTTCTCAGCATCGCTGACCTTGCCGGGATAAAATTAGACATTTCATTTTGAATTAAAGACAGTTCAGCTGAAAGAAATCCAAGCGTTTTATTTCAGAAACATCAAATCACAGCGTTTCCCTTTTTGTCTGTGATTCAGGAGGGGGGAGGTCCTGCCAGCCAGAGCCTGGTGACAATGACATTGATTTCTTAGACCTTTTGGTGAGGCCAAATCTGTATTTTTAGCTGGGAAAATCACGTGTCAAAGAAACGTTTTCCCTGCCCTGGTGAGAGGGGGGTTGAGAGGAAGGAGATTAAAACCTCTGCTGCTCAAGGAAGCAGATGAACAGGGCGCTGCTACTGSAGCACGCCGGGGTTCCCTTGCCTGCTTCCCCAGTCCCCCTGCGCGTCCAGGGCCGCCAGTGCCAGGCTCGGGGCAGCGATGGCATCTCCAGGCCTGCCACTGGCTGGCATTGTGTGGGAGGCGAGTGCACAAYAAGGTGGGCCTGGAGAGCAGGGGGGCCCAGGGCGCTCTCCTGGGCTGCGGTGTCCGCTGGGCCCTGGTGCTCCCCAGGGCCGCCCCACCAGCCCCTGTGCTGCCCTGCAGTCRTTTCTCTGCCGGGGCAGCACTGCCTTCATCTCTCCTACCTCCTCCTCRCTGTCCCCCCACCCTGCTCTCATTTCCCCCAAGAAGGCTTTAATGAAATCTGCCCTTAATTAAATCCACATTCATTTGCATAATTACCAGGAAATTGAAATTAGCCTGCGGACGTGGCTGGAATACATTTGGCTTGAAGCAGTCGAGCTCACTTGGAGGAGGGGGTGCAGCGAGGGGGCTGGGGGCCCCCAGGGTGTTGCCAGCCCCAGAGAGGGCTCCTTCCCCCAGCCCTGGGTGCCCTCATCCCGGCCCCAACCTCCTATGCCTTTTGCCTGCCAGAGGTCTGGCCTCCTCTTCCCATTGTCCCAGATGGGGCTGGTTGGCACTGCCCTGTCCTGGCACCACACGCTCCGTGACGGCGGTTCAACCCGCAAGGTGCTCATGGGGCAGCTCGGACAGGCCTGGCAGCGCTCGGTGATGGTGATGGTCCCATTGAGCCTTTGCTCACCTGACCCAGCCCAGTGGGACCCCTCCCGGCCCCATGTCCCAAGGAGCCTGTGCCTGGGTGCTGGGGTGTGGAGCAAAGCCCAAGTATGCGAGCAGTGTCCCTCAGGCAGTGCGGATGGCGCTGGGGAGCGCGTCGGAGCACCTTTCCCCGGAGAGACCCCGGAGAGACCTCGCTTCGCCAAGCGAGGGCTGTGCTTTAAGCCAACAGTTCCCACCCTGGAGAGGAACCACCGCGTCTGCAACACGAGCATCGCTTTCATTTTATTTTAAAAAAAAAAAGTCTTCACGGCCATTGATTTTTTTTTTTTTTGCTTTTATAATACTTTTTTTTGTCATTTTTGTCATTTTTTTTCACGTTTTTAGTCTTTTTTTTTTCCTTTTCAACAGTGACAAACTGAGGTAACGTCTGTGACACTACAACCTCTCCTACAGGAAGAAGGTCCAAAACCCGACAGCCRAGGGGATTTAGAATAAACACCCAACAACCTACCAACACAGCGACCTCCACGGGAACGAAAATTACACCCACGCGCACACCCCTGTAAGGGACAAACTGACCAGGAAAGTAAAAACAAACCCTCCTAGGYGGTGGTTGGGATTCCTTATCTACATTATTGCACGAAAGATCGAGGACATCGAGGGACCTAAGGCAAAAAGGAGAAAGGTCGCGCCTAACATCGCTAAGTCTGTGCAGTGCTACTTCTAAAAAAGAAAAGGAAGGACCTGAGCCCTGGCACCCAGGGCACGACGGGTGACACGGACGGGGCGGGTGCAGCGGGACGGGCGAGGGCAGGGCGGGCGCGGAGGGGGCAGTGGCGCCCGGGGCTGGCTGGGCGCTGGGCTCGGTGGTGCCGGGGCCGGGCGAGTGTCGTGTGCCGGCCTCTTSCCAGTCCCTGCCGGTGGCTCTGCGGCCGGGCACCCGCCTGCCGCGTGGCTGCTCTGTAAACTGCTGTTGCTTCTGAGTAGCGGAATAGCCCTTTGTGCGGTAACGGGGTCCRGAGGGGARCGGGGAGCTGGGCGGACAGGGCCCRCRATGCACCCGGCAGAGGGGGAGCCTGCGGTGCCCTGGCCACTCACGTGCTGCCCCGGCCTCGCCGTGGGGCCYGTGGGCAGCCCAGGGCTGCGCAGCACCCCCTCCTCACCCGGGTGGCCCTAGGGCACCGGGCTGGGTCTGCCCTGGCCCTTGGAGGCAGGAGGGAGGTTGGTGCCAAGCCCACGTGTTGGTGTCACCGGGACGGCAGCCCCTGCCTCAGGCAGCCTGGTGACACCCGGCTCTGTGCTGCAGGGAAGCGCCTGCCAGCCCCAGCCTGGGGAGGGCAAGAAGGGTTGGGGAAGGGGGACAGCAAGTGTGGGAGATGGGGACAGCTCGGGGAGACACAGAGGCGCTTTGGGAGGCTGCTCGAAGCCCCCGCCCTGCCCTCGGTTGTGCAGGAGCTCCAGGGCAGCCCCRGAGATGTGGCTGCCGCCTCAGCTTCTCGTCGCCATCCACACCGATGGCTGCAAATCCACCCTGGGCCTTACGGCTCCAGCCCTTTCTCGGCAGGGCCCCACATGCACCAGCCTGGCAGCTCCCTGGCACCCGGRCCTACAGCCACCGCCGGAGCAGTGCCAGCAGCTCCGGGCCCGGCTGCCTTGGCTGTGCTGAGCTCCGCACGAGACCTTGCAGCCCATGGCGGGACCCTTGTGGCGAGGCAGCCRCCCCAAGCCCCTGCTGGGCCCCATGGTCACCGGTGGAAGCTCTGGGCTCCTCCAGCCGTGAGGAGCCCCCGGTACCCTGGAGGGACCGTCCGCCATCGCTGCCTCGGGGCTGCCGGGCGGCTCTCCCGTGGGCCGGGGACACGGTGCACAGTGAGGCGCCAGCCACTGCGGCCGGCCAGACGTACACGGACACGCGACACAGTGACGCTTGCTACATCGATGGCTGCCAGCGCGCGGTGACGGGCGGGCAGGCCTGCAGTGCAAGGGGAGCCGGGGCAGCCGGCCCGGGCGCTACTGCAGCCGGGCTCAGCGCCCGCCGCTCCCGCCCCTCCAAGGCCTCTTCCACGCACTGGGGTCATCAGCCTTCCCGCGGGGCACCGTGGCACGGCCTGCCCGGCCTCAGCCCCGCGCAGGGCCTGCCCGCTCCACGGGCAGCCTGCACCCCAGCCCGCCTCCCCTGCACGTTGTGGTTATTGTTATTACTGTTATTACTGTGAGTACTACGTGGCGAGCTGCCCAGGCCGCCGCGGGAGGAGCCGGAGCCGCCCAGGCACGTGGCCTTGGCCTTGGCCTTCCTGGCCCACCAGGGCACCGGGGCGGCCACATCCTCCCAGCCAGCACCGGGGCCCCAGGCCGGGCTCCCGGCACCGCCTTCGGCGCCTGAGGCCTGGCCCCCTGCAGCGGGAGCGACCAGCACCCTCGGTGCTGGCGAGTGCACCCAGTGTTGCTTGTTTTTCCTCTTTTTTTTTTTTCTTTTTTTTTCTTTTTTTCTTTTTTTTTCTTTTTTTTTTTTTGCTTTGAGTGACACGATTCCCAGTCCCTTTTCCTACCATAACCAAATATGAAACCCTGGGCTCTCCCTCTTGCCTGCGGGGCAGGCCGAGGGACAGGCTGCCATGGCGCCCGCCCGGAGCGGAGCGGCGCAGGGAGGGAGCCGCGAGCCGCCCCCGCTGCCGTCACACACAGATCTCTATCGCTGTGGCCAGCACCATCTGCCCTTTGCCTTTGTCCTGCCGTCCGTCTGTCCTGCTCGCCGTGCCCGGGGAGGAGGCGCCCGGCTCGGAGCCGGAGAGCCGGGGCCCGCTCCCTTCGGTCAGGATGGTCCTCTTGAGCGGCGTGGGCGTGCAGGCGCCGGGCGTCTCGTGGCGGTGCGGGCCGGCGGCCAGCTTGTCACCGGCATGCTTGCGGGAGCGGTAGGAGGGCCGCCGGCGCACCTCGGACATCAGGTCGTACTTGATGAAGTAGAAGACCTCCTTGACAGGGCAGCGCTTCTCGGGGTCGAGCGCCAGCAGGCGCTGGAACATGCGCAGGGCGCTGTCCGTGAAGCGGCGCCACTGCGAGGGCAGCCCCGCCAGGCGCCCCTTCTGCCACCGCACGAACTCCTCGAAGAACGTGTCCGAGGCCGAGGCCGCCTCCCAGGGGAAGTTGCCGGTGAGGACGCAGAAGATGAGCACCCCGAAAGCCCACACGTCGATGCTGGTGTCCACGGTGAAGCCCTCGGCGCGGCCGGCCTGGCACACCTCGGGCGCCGTGTAGGGGATGGTGCCGCTGATGCGCTTCACGCGGCAGCCCACCTTGCGGGTCATGCCGAAGTCGGCCAGCTTGACGCGGCGGCAGTCGCGGTCGAAGAGCAGCACGTTCTCGGGCTTGATGTCGCGGTGCACCAGGTTCTTGCTGTGCATGTAGTCCAGGGCCAGGCCCAGCTGCTGCACGCACCGCTTCACCATGTCCTCGGGGAGCCCCACCTGCGGGCGGGGGACAGCAAGGCGTGAGCGGTGCCCGCCACCACGAGCCCCGGCACGGCCACGGCCCCCCGCAGCCTCGGAGCCGCTAGGGGCAGGCAGCATGTCTCGGATCCGGGGCCCTGCGCCCTTGGGTCCCAGGCGTCCTCGGCTGCCCCACGCTCTGAGCCCGGCCCCCCCGCGCCACCCTGCCGGCTCACACTGAATAATCTTATTTCCTTTCACTCCCTTTGCATTAAGATTTCATTACCCTTCCAACTCAATTAGGCCTGATTTCTTTGGGGTGTTCTCTGTGTCTCTCCTCCTTGCCGTGTATGATTTCTTTTTTCCCTTGCTCAATTTTCCAGCCCGTCACCTCTTTCCTTGCCCCTTCTTTTTCAAGGGAAGGAGAGACTCCTGGCCAGAAACCCCCCATCACACCCTGAAGCGGGGCCGGGAGACGTGGTTGTGGGTGTCGAGCCTGCCTGGGTGCTGGAGCTCTAGCAAGGACTGACCACGCAAGGGATGCAGCACCCCCTGCAAGGGCTCCCAGCACCCCCACAGCAGGGACGCAGGGACCTGTCCCCTTGGCCAGCCTTGGCCCCTCGCAGAGCTCTGCACCATGGGGATACCCAGTCCTGGTGTGCCCCCAGGGACATGGAAACGCCTCGAGCAGGAGGCTCCCACCTGAGGCGGGATGATGTCGAAGAGGTCCCCGCCGGGGGCGTACTCCTGAGCAAAGACGTAGCAGTCCTCGGTCTCGAAGACCACGTCGAAGACCTTGATGATGAAGGGGCTGGAGGAGAGCGTGTTGGTGATGCTGAACTCGCGCAGGAAGTTCTTCAGCTTTGTCTTGCTCTTGTTCACAAACTTCAAGGCCATCTTGGTGCCTGCAGTAGGGAGAGGGCCAGCACGGGTGTCAGTGCTGCTGAAAGGTGAAATCACCCCCGCCCTGCGCACCCATTGAGACACGAGCTGACACAGAGCTCACAAAATTGCAGCCAGCCCAGGCGAGGCTGGAGGTGGCCACCTAGGAACCACCYAGTCCAACCACACTGGGTCACCTCGGGTCACCCAGAGCAGGCAGCCCAGGACTATGTCCAGGCGGCCTCTGAATATCTCCATGGGAGGAGACTCCACAGCCCTCCTGGGCAACCTGATCCCGTGCTCAGTCACTCCGCCAAAGCGGGCAGCAGTAAACACAGAGCCGCTTCAATCGCTCCACATGCAACGAGGGTGCACGAAGCCCCGCGGGCTCCTCTGCGTGCCRCGGCCCCTTGCCTCACCTGTGCTCTTGTGGGACACCAGGTCCACCTTGCCGTAGGTGCCCTTGCCGAGCTCGCGGATGAGGTCGTAGTGCTTGTTGATGTCGGTGCCCGAGAGGGTGCGGATGGCCAGCGACTGCATGTCCTCCGTGATGAGGGGCACCCCGCAGCACGCCAGCTTGCGCGACGGCTCCTGCTCAATCGAGCCCGCACTCATGGCTGTGCTGCAAAGCAGAGAGGCGTCACGACCCCGCGCGGCACTCATGGCCAACCCGTCCCCAGAGCTCCCCAGCATGTGCCGGGCTCCCCAGCATGTGCTGGGGCAGGGCCAGGGCTGGCTGCAGTGAGGAGGCGGGAGCGGGTGCTGAGCGCCCAYGGGTGGTGCAGAGCAGCAGCCCGGGCTCTGCTTCTCTCTTGAGATCTCATTGCTGCTTCCCTGCTGCTCACAGCCCCTGCAGCGTCCAGCCATGTCCTCAACCCCACTGCGCTCCCAGTAACAGCCCAGGCGGGCRCAGAGGCCCTGGTCACAGAGGCTCATGGGCACCCGCTCGCTCTGGGCACCCGCTCAGTCTGGGCACCGACACACTTCAGGGATGGTGCTCACTCCGGACACGTGCTCACTGCGGGCACCCGCTCGCTCCAGGCACGCGCTCACTCTGGGCACCGGCACGCTTCAGGGACGGCACTCACTCCAGGCACTCGCTCACTCCGGGCACCCGCTCGCTCGAGGCACGTGCTTGCTCCAGGCACCGTCTTGCCCCAGGCAYGGCACGGCACTCGCTCCGGGCACCGCCTCACTCGGCGCGCTTGGCAGCATGAACTACCCTTGCAGCACTTGCTCTGCAGCCCACTTGGGATGGGGAGAAGCTCCTGCCAGCACAGGGCGTGTTGAGGGGGCTGGGAGCTGGGGCAGCCCAGTGGCACCCRCTGCCCGGCCGAGGGGGAGCTGAGGCCCTGCCGTTAATCGCTCCGTTACGTAACTTCTAATATCTACCAGCATTGACTCTTTCGGCTCTCCCCTACCAGAGGGCTGATCTCACTGATGCTGAGGGCATCTGCAGAGCCAGCAGCACTCAGACAAAAGCCCTGCGGGTTCCTTGTTCACAGCGAACCAGCAGGATTGCTCCCCTTCGGTTTGTCTCTTTGCTCTCAGAAGAAAAGGCGAGGAGGGCTCGGGGCTGAGCCCCGGCTCCGGTGTGCAGATGCTGATACAAGGGGCAGGTGGGCGAGTGCAAGGTGCCGGGCAGAGCCAGGCCTGGCAGGCAGGAGATTGCGGCTCCCCAGGCGGAGCTGACGGAGCCCGGGCAGCGTCTGCACGGCAGCAGGCGCGAGAGGAGAGGCAGCCAGCACGCGGAGTCTCAAAGAGCAAAGCACCCCGCTGCGCCGGGAGGGTTCATGGAGAGGCAGCGCGGGCAGGATGGGGCCAGCCCGCACGGAGCTGCCTCCAACGCAGGCACCGGCCCTGCCCCACAAGCGCCTCTGCCACCCGAGGAGCTCGGGACCTTCAGCACCCCGGGAGCACGGGCAGCCCCTTCCCCGTCCCGTCCAGGGGATGGGGCTGCACAACAGAGCCCAGCCCGGGGAGCCGCTCCTGCCGCCGCGGTGAGCACAGCGATCCCGGCACCCAGCTCCCGCCGGGGCCGATCCGCAGCCGAGCAGGGCACGAGGCAGAACCGTGCTGCCTTTAACGAGACCGGCACCCACGCACAGCCATCCTGGACACACCACCACCGGGAACACCAGCATGAATCTCCCTCAGCCCCATCTCAGGTCTGGTTCCACACAGGAAATGCAACTAGGAGAGGAACTCCCAGCTCCCRAGCAAGCGCAGGGACCACAGTGCAAAGACACCCAAGTTTGACTCACCCAGCCGCTGGAGCTGCAGCCAGGCCACACCAGGGGCCCTCGGGCTTTGCTCAGGGAGCCGTGCCACTTTCCATCATCCCCACAGCACTGGTAGCTGGTGCTGCTGCCGCTCCGACCCGTCTCGCCGGCCGGGCGCGTGCCCAGAGCAGAGCAAAACCGCGCAGCACCAGCGCCAGCACTCACCAGGGGAGAAAGAAGCCCTGCAAGGCTGGGGGCAACACGAGGGCTCGGCACTCTGGTGATGTTTGCAAAGAACCTCTCTCCCCCGGTGAAGCTGCCTGCATCTTATTTTGTAACAGATTGACAAAAAGCAYGGGATAGCAGCAAGAGCGGGAGCTGTTTTATATTTAGACTTCTAATGCAGCGTCTCACCAAAAAAAAAAAAAAACCCACACCCCAACAACAACAAAAACCCACTTGCAAAGTAATTCCCTTTGCCCTGAACGGGAGCAGCGCCAGGGCCGAGCTGAGAGCTCCGCTGCGGCCACCCGAGCGCAGGGTGGCACTCGGCTCCCATGGCCCCGACTGCCGCCCTCGCGGGGCGCCCAGTGAGGGCTGGTCCTGCAGCCACATTCACGGCACAGGCTCCAGCGTGGGGCCTGTGGCCAGTGCAGCTGCGTTGAGGCAGGGACATGGAGCAGAGGGACTGCGGGCAATGCCCACACTCTACCCGAGCGCCAGCCAGAGGAGCTCGAGGACACCCGGCAGCCGGGAGCTGCAGCGGTGACATGGAGGAAGGCTTGAGCTAAACCTCAGCGTGCAGGAAATGCAGGAGGAGGGAGGCAGAGGCCCCTTCCGTGCGTCCGGGCTGCTGCAACGCGTGGGCACGCATGGGGCACCAGGCAGCGCTGGCAGGCAGGGCCGGAGCACTGCAAGGGCTTCTCCATTGCTGGACTCGGTGATAAATCCCAAGCTGGAACCGCTGCTCTGGCACAAAGCAAACAGCCCATCTGTCTCCAGGAGAAAACTGTGCCAGAGCCTTCCAGGAAAGATGCTGAGCGCCCACGGAGCTCCGAGCAGGACGATGCTCTGTCCGGGGTGAAGATCTCCTCACCAGGTGTGTCGGCACCTCGTGCCCGGACCCTCAGACCCGTGAGACCTTCTCCCACGTTCTCCAACCAGGTTAGGCCTGAGCTCCACGTGCCCTTCGTTTCTTTAAACCCCTGACATTTTGCAGGCTGTCTCTCATCCCAGAATGGATCTTGATTTTTTTTCTTTTTCATGGGAAGTTGGGTAGAAAATAGAAAAGGAACTTAAACATCATGATGTTCCAAAAATGTATCAGCTTGACTCATAAGATCTTCAAGGCAGCTCATCTCCACAGTGTTTTATTGGCCTTCCTAAAGAGAAGCACCATTTAATGGCTTGCTATTGGAGGTGGAGGTGGATTAGTGCAGAAGTTAAATGGATACATGACTAAAAACAGCTCCCAGGATCCTACAGGAAGAATTATGTCTACACTTGAATTTACAGTCCCGCTTGTCAATGTCTGTTAATTAACCTGTGTTGAAATACAATTATTCAAGTCAGCAAAGTTTTCTGCTTTCCTTTCTCACGCCTGCGGGACAGAGGCGAGAGGCAGGGCAAGGGCTGCCTGCTGCGGAGGAGCTCTGCGAGTCAAGGAGTGTTTGCGTCYTCCCTGGGCTGGAGGTGGCTCCGGCTCCCTGCTGCTCGCGGGGTTTGWCCAGGCCCTTTTGCAGAAGCCGCTTTCTGATTTCACACGCATGAGACCGGAACAGAGAAACGGTCCCATCACAAAGGGGAGTCTTTGCCACACGCAGGCGCAGCGCCGCCCTTGCCCTCTGCTTTGCCCTTTTCTCTTGGCTAGTGGGGCAGGACCTGCTTCGGCACCTGGAGACCCGGCGGCCTGCCCCAGTGCCGGGCTGAATGCAACRCCACAGGGCAGGAGCAGCACGGAATGGAAAACATCCCCCCCAGAGCCTGCTGCTGGAGCCTGCCAATGCACCGGGCYGGACACGCTGCTGGAGAGACAAGCACTAAATCCCTCGGAAACCCCGAGGAAGCTCCGTGAGAGCCTTGCACGGGGGCACCCAGKCCCCTCAGTGCCCTGAGCAGCTCCRGACATGGCACCAGTCCCAGGCAGCCTTGCAGTTTCCTAGCTCCTGTTCAGTCACTTGGGTTTAATTCCATCTTGAAACCCTTGCAAAAGATAAGGGCTTCATCCCCATTCTTCTTTGCCTTTTTTTTTTCTCTCCAGGTTTCTTCTCTGAGGAGCCTTCACAAGCACTTGTTCCAGCTCAGAAGCCTCGCCAAGATGCACTGACCTTTCTCTGCCCAGCTCTGACAAGAGCCATAAAAAGAGCTTGGAAAGGGAGCGCGAGAGGGAAGGGCAGCAGCTCCCGAGTGCGGCCAGGGACAGTGAAAGGACAGAGACATCGACCCCGTGCCCTGCAGCCAGYGCTCGGCCGGGACCTGCTGCGGCGACCGGCTGCCCTGGGGGCTCCTGCCTCCCAACRGGACTGCGGAGCACAGAGGGCAAAGGACATGCAGGTACGGGGTGGATGGGGTAATGTTTGGCCATCCGCAGCCTCCATTCTCTCTTTGGATGTGGGAACGACACTGAGGACAGCAGCATGGGAYGGAGCGCAGGGATGCGGCACGGGCAGCACCGCAGTTCCGCTCCCGCCGGCTGCATGGGAGCCCAAATCAGGAACGCCACAGTCCCTGGGCTCCGAGATCACCCAGCAGCATGAGGGGACCTGCAGGGAACCTKGGCTCAGAGGGAAGGTCCCGCCTGCGGCACCTCCGGCACCTCCTGCACTCCAGCAGTGGCAGCAGTGCCGCGGTCCTGTGCGGCCCGGGGTGCCCGTTAAGGGGCCTGTCRCTCCCTGCCGGCACTCGTGCCGTCACCGCCGCGTCCCCAAGTTATTCCCCCCTACTACTCAGCCGAAAATTGCTCTCTGTTTAAGCTTAAGCAGCGTTTATCTCATTGAGGAAGGAGGATAATCCACCCACTTCTTCCTCGCTCGTGCCGCGTGTTTCGAGACGGCGGCTCCGTCTCCCAGCGGCAGCTGCCTCTCCCCTCCGCAGCCCTCCCCGGCTCCGGGACGCGCGGCCGGCACGACGGGCACGGTGCTCCCACAGGCACCAGCCGCCCGCCACGTCGCTGCGCTGCCACCAGGTAACTGGCAACTCGCTAGGGGCAAATGGAGGAGAGCAGAGGTCACGGAGGAGAGCGGAGGCTCTTGGAAACCAAGAGGGGAAGGAAGGAAAATAAAAAACCCTCCAGCCACCAGTGGAGAGCTCGAGATCGGGGAAAGGAGGCAGAAATGGAGAGGAAGGATTCGGGGCTGAGCCCAAAGGCCGGATCGCGGCAGCGAGGTGGCACACGGGAACACCCGGAGAGGGGCTGGGAGATCCACGCTGCTGATGTCCCCTTCGCCGTGACTGGACATGGGGASAGCAGGGAAAGGGCAGTATCCAGTCAGGGAACAAGCAGAGCCGGCCTGGCTGCAGCTCCAGACTGCTCCGGCGCAAGGAGGAAAGGGAAGGGGAAGGGGAAAAAACAACCCAAAGCAAACCAAGGGTCAGAGCTATTGTTGGAGCCGACACGGAGGGGGCGGAATGAGAAACACGGGGCAGGGGCCGTGCGAAGCGCCCGTCACCTCAGCCGTGCGGCTGGCGCGGCCGCCACACTCGGGTCTTGCAGAGCCCTGGGTTCCCTGCCCCGTGCCCAGGTCCTGCCAAGGTTCCCATTGTGGCACAATGAAATGAGCTGCTAGCAGCAGCGGATGCTGCCCCCGTTCCCGGCAGGCCCCAGGGCTCGGCAACGCCACTGCCAGCGGCCTGCGGAGGAGACGGAGGGAGGTCACCGCGTCCTCAGTCCCCAGMCGGAGGAAACTGAGGCACAAAGAAAGGAAGCGGCCGCCAGGGCCATGGCCAGGAATAGCAGTGGGAGTCCCGGCCGTGCCCTGCAGCGCCCACTTCCCCCAGGAACGTTGCTTTCCAAGGCAGCCCGAGCACCCCAGCAAGCAGGAGAAGCACCTAGAGCTGCTGCCCCCCTCCAGACCCACCTGCCTGTGCTGCCCTGGTGCAGGATCAGTGCTGTCCCCTCGATAGACATGCCAAAGGAGAGCGCTGCCCCATGCCCGGCGGTGAGGAACAGGCAGCCGCAAACCCGCGAGTGACAGGGCAGCTACCAGAACCACCACCAACAACAACCACCACCAMCAMCAACAACCTCCACCAACCACCACCATGACCACCACCATCACCAACTACCACCATGACCACCATCACCACCAACCACCAAAAACAACCAACAAGAACCGTCACCAACCACCACCACGACCTCGTTGCTTTGGAAGAGCTGCTGCAGCCTCTCCCTGGGGGCATCCTGAACCCAAGGGCACTTGGGCATCTCCCTTCCTGAGCCCATGTGGGCAGCAAATGAAGCTAATGGAAAACCAGGCACCAACCTCGCACTCTCGCTGAGTRCCAGGGCACCAGGTCCACAGCCCCGGGCACCAGCCAGAGCGTGAGGCACCCRGTTCCCGTGGGCCACCAGTAAAGGGGGGCCCTGCACCAACCRGCTTCAGAAAGGCCCCGCTCCCCTTTTCTCCTCAGCTCCGAGCTGAGCTGTCCAAGTCACTTTAGAGCAAGTGCGGAGCTCCCCTGCTCATGAGCAGRGTGGTGCGAGACCAAGAAACCACCGTGCATCGCTCCGTGCGCGCTGCAGCTCGAGCGCCGCGGCCTCCCTGAAAGGAGAGGCTCAGCCGCGATGTCCCCGTGATGGCGCCGGAGACGGCAGCTCCGGCCCGCGGGCGCAGGGATCCCCGAGGAATGGGAGCGGTGCCTGTCCCGTGCGCCCCGCAACACGGGGACGGCGCCGAGCACGGAGGGGCGAAGCTGGCGGCGGCGACCTTGGCGCTTTGCGCCCCGACACAGGGCAGGAGACGGATCTCAACAAGCAAACAAACAAACAAACAAAGAAATAAAGAGCCGCAGCAGCACAAGAGCTCTGCGGATTTGCCAGCCTAGTTGAACACTCCGCCAGCGGCAGCTGGGTGACCTTGAGCAGGCAGCACCGCTCCCCATGTCGCCTCGAGCCCGCGCCGCTCCTGGCGCCCCCGATGCGCCGGCGGCCGAGCAGGAGCTGCCGAGTGCCCGGGGCGCCTGCGCTAACCCCCCCAGCACGAGGGCAAGGCGCGCCGGGGCCGCGCACGCACGGCTGGCTGGATTTGCACAGATGCATGGACACGGCGCCGGGAAAACCGCTGCACCCACACAGCCAGCAGCTGCGGCCGCAGCAGGAGAGCTGCCGGCAACGCGGCCCCCGCCCCGGCACCCTCCCCGCTGTGGTCAGGGCTCTCCCCAGCCCTGTGAGCATGAGGCATCCCCAGGCATCGAGCAGAGCGTCCCCCGGCAGAGCAGGGAGCGAGGGGCAGCCTGCGCAGGCGGAGCGAAGCCGAAGGGGATGGGGGGACTGCACGGGGCGCCGYGGGACCCGGCCTGCGCACAGCGGGGACAGCGGGTTGGGTAGGCTGCACCGAGGCCCTCCGGACGCAACCCCCTGCTTTGAACCCCTGACCGACCCTGGTACAAGAACATCTCCTGGGCACAGCTCCCATGTGCCCTGGACGTGCCCCGCACGAGCCGCACCGGAACTATTGGCCATGGAGGGTCACAAAGGTGCCTTCCCCACAGCCCTGCGCCTGGGCAGGGGACGGGCTCGCTCCGGCCCCGCTTCGCTCGCCACCGTTTCCCCTCACCGYTGAGCAGAGCTGCCTTCGCTGGAGCCAGGGATATGTCACAGCAAGGGGGCCATGGGGTGCCCGAGGAATCCGGCACCACCCAGGCCCGCTCAAACACCCCTCACCCGGCTGGCGGCCACGCAACGGGAGCCACGAGGCACTGGGGGACTCGCCGTCCCCTCGCACATCTCAAAGGAGCCGCCACCACGTACGGAGGCCGGGAGCGAGGCGGAACCTCCCAAGCCTCTTCCTTCGCTCCGAACAGCGCTTCTTGCCTGCCCTGAACAAGGACCTGAACTTCCTGGGCGAATGTCCTTGAACTGCTGAGCGGTGTCACAAGGCGCGCGCTCTTCGCTGGGGCTCCCCTGAGAGCCAGGCTCAGGTAAACGGGCCACAGCGTCACCAGCCCGCACGAGGGGCCCACGCAGGCCCCGAGCTGAAGCCCCATTGCCTGATGGTGGCCGCACCGCCATCCAGGACCCGCTTCTCCTCCACGGCCAGAGCGCTGCCATTTCAGCATCGCGTCGCCCTTGACCATCCCACAGCAGGGACCTTCCCAGGTCCCCCACGGAACGCAGTGTCTTCCACAGCTCTTCCGAGCAGCGCAGGCTTCTCTTCTCCCACTGGCTCCATTACGGAGCGAAGGCTCCGGGAAGGGCTCKGGGGGTCTCTTGCAGCACCCGGCACCAGAGCGACCCCCAAAGCGGGCAGCTCCTCCGCAGCGCCAGTGCCTACCCAGTGCTGCCAGTGCAGGTGCCCAGCAGTGGGCACAGGACGGCAGGGACCCCTTCGGCACCTCTCCACATGGACGTGTCACTGCACTGCCCCGTATCCAGAGTTCCTYTCAGCAGCTTCTGGCCTGGCCCATGCAGACAGCCTGGAGTCAGACGTGGAGCGAGGACAGGGTGCCCGGGCTCCCAGGGCGGGCGCTCCCTCCTCCAGCAGCACCGCAGCTGCGGGGCAGGCTCCGGCCCYGTTACGCCCATCCACAGATCCCCTCGGGCGAGAACCCACCTCCTGTCAGGCACAAACAGCTTCTGCAGCTTCAGCCGGTGTCTCAGGTCTCYCCGACGGCCCCTCTGAGAAATCTGGGGCAGAGCGAAGGCCACGGCCGCCCCTGCTCCCTTGGCTGGCAGCTCTGGCRCGGGGCTCCCGACGCTGGGCGCATCCCTCCTCTCCTCTCCCGCGACAGCCWCCTCGGGGCCCTGCACGCCGCTCGCCTGCAGCTTTTGTTCCCATTTTCCCTGCCCTCATTTCCAAGCTCAGGGTTTAGCAGAGCTCCTTTTCTCCTTTTTTTTTATTAAAAAAAAAAGAACAAAACTGGATGCTGGGACATTGGCTGCCTTTCAGCGCTTTGCCTTCCCAGGATTTGCAGGATCAATGGCACAGCTTTGTTAGTACCTCCRCTACTTCATCCTCCAGCTCCTCCCGCGTCCTCCGAGCCTTGCCGCTGGCACCGCGGATTTATGATTACTTCATTGTTTGATTGGTTTTCATCAGCCTGTCATCATCTCCCTCCTAAAACTCTTCCATCAGCACCGGCGGCATCTCGCGTTTGGGATCTGCAAAGACAAATGCCGCGAGAGGCTCCTGCCCGGCCCCGTCTCCGATGCGGGTGCCCGGGCTCCTCGGCGCAGCGGCTGGGGCCGGCCGGAGCGGCGCGGCGGGGGCTAATTCCCGTGCGGGCCCCGCTCCCTGCTCTGCAGCATCGCTCTGTGCGGGGCCACCTCTGCCCAGCCCTTCTGCTGCCAGCGCGGCCTGCGGCTCCCGCTGCACCCGCCCGGGGCTGCTCCTCCCGCGGGCTCGGCGGCTCTCAGCTCTGCAGGGCGCTCGCCCGCCCCGGCTGTCGGCCCCGTGCAGCCCCGAGGGCTCTTCCCTGCGTGCTGGCAGCCTCCAGCTCCCGCCCGGGGACGAAGCCACCGCGCGTCCTGACCCTGCACGTCCCGCCTCRCGGCTGCCATCACCCCAGCAGCTTCACCGCCTGCACCAGCCTCCACCGAGGCGCTCGAGGACCCCCCTCCTCGCCCTCCAAAACCTCCCTCCACCTGCAGCCCTTGGGAAGGGCTTCCAAGCGCCTCCGACCAGGTGCCTCAGGGGACACATCCCTGCCCAGGGAGACCCCTCGCCCCTGCTGGGGCCCTCGCAGCCCAGCTCCGCTGCGGGTCACACCGCCCCGGCACCCGGTCACGGGGGCACCGAAGGCAGATGTCCAGCAAAGGACGTCCCCGCGCACGG
>PTEX01000031.1:4771218-4847433 GCA_003342815.1 Eudromia elegans | reverse complement strand
CGGGCGCGACCCTCCCCGCCCTTCCCATGCCCGCGGCGGTGGGCGCCGGGATCCTGCTCCGTGTCCCGCTCGCTCCCCATGGGATGCCCAAACTCCGCCAGTGCCCGGGGCCGCAGCGGGGGCTGCCCGGGGCTCCACGGCTCGCCCCAGCAGCCGCTCCCCGGGTGCCGGTGCCAGTGCATGGGCCGGTGCCGGCATGGCGCCGTGGGGCAAAGGGGGCGTGCAGCTGCACCCCCGGCTGCCGTCCCCGCTCCGCACGCAGCTCCCGGTGTCTCCACTCGAGTCTGGCCCTGGCTGCTCTGAGCCGGAGCCCCAGGGTGCTCAGCACAGCASGGAGGTGCCGTGTGTGCCACACTGGCTGTCCCAGGTGGCCGCCAGAGGCCACGGCCGCGCCAGCCTCCCCACTCCATTTTTCAATGATTCTAGTAATGGGATTTTCCTTCTGGAGGAGGCTCCTCTGCTGCCTGGACATGCTCATGGTCCAAAGCTCCACRATGGATCTGCTGAGCCTGGAGAACCAGCTCCTTGGCCCCTTCCCGGCCTTCTGGGAACTGTTCGTGCCAGAAGAACCGCGGGTTCAGGCAGCAACTTTGAGCCCTCCCTGCCGGGGACACCTCCGACACGTCCGTACCGCAGGCGGCGTGCTGCTTTCCCGGCACCGCCCGTCATTCCCATCGCTGCAGCTCTCCCGTCCCCGCTCCCCTGCTCCAAAACGCAGCCCCAGGTGCAGGGTGCCGTGACCTAAACAGACCCGTGCCCGAGGGAGGCGGCGGGGCCAGTGCTCACCGTGACTCTGATTGCAGCCCAGTTCAAGTTTGGCAACGCATTAAGCGCCCAATGCCAGAACCTGGGAATGGGAACTCACAGGGCGGGCAGCTCCAGCCCTGGGAGACGGTGTCGGCCGCGGGGAGCGGCGCAGAGTCCCCCCTCTGTCCTTCAACCGCAGCGCCCGGGCCGTTCCGTCCTCCTCCCGGCACGGCTGCTTGCAGCCCTCCCGTTTGGGGAGACCCAGGGCGCTCCTTTGGCATGAAGGCCCCACCTGGAGAGAAGCCGCGAGCGTCGCTGGAGCCGCGGCGTTTACCAGCCAGGACACTGCCGGCCGGGGGTGCTCTGGGGCTTCATCGTTGTGAGCAGGGGGTGAGCAACGCGCCCGGGCTCGCTCCCTGTGCTCGCTCAGCTGCGAGGGCTGCGCTCATGGGGTCCCTGGGGACGGGGACGGCTTAAGCATGAAGACGCCCGCGGTGCCACTGGTGCCAAAGCGCCCTGAGGTCGGGAAGCGCTTGAGAACACCTGGGGGTACCACAGGACCCCTTGGATAGGGCAGTGCCGGCACTCTGCAAACTGGAGGCAGCCTCCGTGCTGCACCCAGCACCCGAAGGCACCGCACGGGGCGAGGGCGGGACGCGAGGCCGTGGCTGTCCCAGGGCCGGAGTGGCGCCGCGCGGAGCCGGCTGCGTGCGGTGCCCGCACTGAGGAGCCCTCRGCACTGACTCGCCGCCTCGAGCTGGCGGCTCCACGCCCGGTTTAGCGCGGCGAGCAGTTACTCTTTTTATGAATGGCTGGGAGGCGCGGGGCTGACTCACTTCTGACACTCGGGTTTCGCCTGCTGCCAAGTGCCACTGTGCCGCTGCCGCCCTGCTTGTGCCCCACAGTGGAGCCGGGTGATGCCGGCCCCGTCCCGGCGAGCAGGAGAGACCGCAGCGGCTACRTGCAGCGGGTGCCAGTGCTCCCGCTCCTCCGCTCCCCTCAGCCGGGCCCTGCATCCCGTGGTGCTAACGCAGGAGACCCCGACCAGGAGAGATGCTCGCTGCGTCCTCAGGGAGCGCAGGAACRCTGTCCTGCGGGCAGGGCTGGAGCTGGGACGGGGCGAGCAGAGGCGGCAGGCGCTGGCCCGGGCAGGATGAGCCCCGTGCTGCTCCCGCCGCTCCTGCTCGGCCCGACCACCCCRGCCATGCCGCCCGTCGCCTCGTGGCCCCGCAGCCGCCACCTCCTGGGGCTTCGCGCCGCGCTCTCCGCCGCGCTCCACGGGGCCTATTTAGAGCCACGGGCTGTTTCTAGGTCAGGCACGAGAMGTGGCGCTGGGGGAGCCTGCGCGGGGATGGGGCAGACTGCGGCAGCAGCGCCCCAAACACGTCGCTGCCTCCACCCTGCCTCGTCCCTGCGTTGTCCCTGGGGGACATGGGGGACCCAGGAAGCGGCTGCACATCCCGAGCTGGGGAGCTCGGCCACAGCGGGGACCAGCCACATGTCCCAGGCCTGGGTCACTCTTGGGGGCCCCCTTGTCCTCCCGTGCCCTTGCCCAGGTTGTTCTTGGGTGCAGACCAGGTTGTGCTGAACAAGCTGTGCAGAGCTGGGCTCGCTGGTGCTCCGTGGCTGCTTCCCCTCGGCGGGGTCGCTTTGCAGCAGCAGCAGCAGCAGCAGCCGCCACGGGGTGGGTTTGCACAAAGCTGCAGGCTGCGGCACGCGCCAAACCCTCGTGCCAACGAGACGGAGACGAGAGGAACGAGGTCAGGCGCGTTTATCACCTCGGCCCGGCCCAGCCTGGGGCACGGGAAGCCCCYGCGCCGCCTGCCAGCGTCCTGCCCACACCGGCAGCGCCTGCCGGGCCAGGCACCGCTGGCCCAGAGCCCGCGGGGAGCTCGAGGCTCCCCGGCCACATGTCCCCTGTGCAACAGGGCCAAGGGGGAGCCCTTGAGCCCTGTGTCCTGCGGCACCAGGGGACAGTGGCTGGGAGCTCCCCCAGCCCATGCTGTACCTGGGCACGGGGGCAGCCCCGGCCACGTGGAGGCCCCCCAGAGCCCCAGGGTGCCGCCGCAGCCAAGGGCAGCCGTGCCGGGGGGGGTTTGYGGGGGTGCTGCAGGGCTGGGAGTGCCAGCCCCAGCCGCTGCCTCTGCGGAGCCACAGGTGACGTCCCCAGCAGCTGCTGCCGGGCGCTGCCAGCCGGAGGGTTAACGGGGCCGCYGGCCTCCCTTAGCCTGGACCCTCGGCCACCAGGATCAGCCATGCCAGGAGCATTAACAGCCCCCGCTGCCTAGGTCACGGATGGGACGGAGCCCCCGGTGCCGCAGCCCCCAGACCCAGCAGGGCCGGGTGCGTGTGGAGTCGAGCCCCAGCACCTGGGCGTGCAGCAGTGCCCACCTGTGCCCTGCTCCCGAGGGGCCCCGGCCCCTGCCCTGCTCCCATGGGGCCCCAGTAGCGTGTGGATAGTGTCAACTCTGAAGCCTACTGATGGCTATTTGCTGCTTTGGGAAGCAAAGGAAAAGGCAAACAGGTTTCTTTTCAAAAGAAACAGAACAGATTTATTCATGGCGAGGAGGTGGGTGGGATGTGGGGGGCAGAGCAGGGTCACGGCACTGTCTCTCTCTCCCGGTCCAGGTGCAAGTCCTGGGGAAGCAGCAGACCCTAAGTTGCTGCTTTGGGCCGCGGTCTATCTGTTCCCACAGCCACTGCCCCGYGCCTGAGAGTCCCTTCCAGTCCCCCAGACAGCAGGAGGATTTCAAAGAGCAAGCGGGAGTCAGCGCAGGGCACCGCGACAGGCAGGCCCGGCTGCCCYGCGCCCAGGCCCTGGCACGGCCGGCCCCGCGCGGCCGCGGCGCCGCTCGCAGCCCGTTCTCCTGGCACCATCTAGCGAGGGAGAGGAGGCAGAGGCGGCGCCGCCAGCGCGGGCCTGCGCTCGGGGGCTGGAACACGGCCCTGGCTGCGACCCGCTGCGCCCGGCCCCGCTTCAGCACCGGGGCTGGCGGAGACCCCCAGGGACGGGGACTGCGGCTGAAGACGCACCAGCGGAGCCCAGGGCGCTTGGACCTCCTGACGGCCACGGCTGCCGGCAGGAGCTCAGGGCAGGGGGCACCCGCCCAGCAGTTGGCTGGGGAGCGGGCACTCGTCTGCCCGGGCTGAGGACACCAAACTCGTYCTACCCGAGCAGGACAGGAATTGTTGGCTAAGAACTTGGATTTTAGGCCTCCTGACCTTGCCGGCACCAGCAGGAGGGACACGGCACCGTCCCGCTGAGCGCAGCCACAGGCGCCCACGGGCAGCGAGGCAGCTCCAGGAGAGCTCGACCACGGGCAGCGCGCCTGGCCCCCCAGCCAGAGCACCAGGAGCCCCGGGGCACCCAGCAAGGACCCAGCTCKGCAGGGGAAGAGCTGCCGAACAGCTCGCGCACGGAGCGGGCAGAGCCACCGCCAGAGCGACCCGGTGGGGCCCCCTGCCCGCGCCTTGGCCCTCTGTCCCTGCCGAGGGGACGCGGCCAGGAGCCTGGTCGGGAGCCTGGCAAGGTTTAGCGTGGCTCTGGAGCTGCCCGCGSTGGGCAGGGGCTTTGCAGAGCTGGCCGCACACGGGTGCTGCCCGGCTCCCGGCAGAGCCCGGCACGTGCGGGAGCACCTGGGCACGGCACATGCCGCTGGCCACGCGCTGCCTCCCTGCCGGCCGCCTCGCTCGGCTGCCTTGGCCGCCAGAGCCAGGAGCACGGCCGGGAGGGACCAGGAGGGAGGCGCGCAACGATGCCGGGCAYGTGCAGGAGCCTCCGGAGCGCCCCGCGTGGGCCCTGCAGCCGGTGTCCCCGCTGGCGGGCGAGCAGCAGGACCCCGAGCACCGGGTCAGGCCGGGGAGCGCTCACGTGAGCAGGGTCAGACTGATSCCCCCACCAGCAGCTCGCCCCTGGGGACAGCGCGGGGACACCGGAGCGGCCGAGCCGGGTGCGCTGTGGGTGCTCGGTGCGCCGGCCAGCGGCACGGATGTGCCACCTCCAGGGAGCCCAGCAGCTCGGGAAGGGGACAAGGGCCGCCCTGGTCTCCCACAGAGGCCTGGCAGAGCAGGAGTTGTCGGGTCGGGCACCTCTGGAAGCCCAGAGCTCACACGAGGGTYGGGCAGTCCAGGATCCCTCTGAGCGGCCCCCCAGAAGACCCGCCCGGCGCGGCGGCGGGCGCAGGACTCACCCGCTCAGGTGCAGGGGCTGCAGCTCCTCTCTCTGGAAGCACACGAAGCAGAAGGAATCCATCGCTCGCCACCGGCCGCTGCTCCTGCCCCAGGGAGACTCCAGGCCGGGCAGCACCGGGGAGCTCTTGGCATCTTCCCTCGTCCCGCTGGTGCCACCGGGGCTGGGACGCTCAGGAGCTCCTGCCACTCACTGAGACAGGAGGCAGCACTGGGCTCTGCCGYGTCCCGCGTCACCTTCGCTCCGGCACTGGCCATGCTCGGGGCTGCCGAGGGTGCCCATGGCCGTGGGCAGCAGGCGGCTCCGCTCCACATCCCCGCCCGGCGTCGGGGCCGGCATTGCCTGAGCAGAGGGGCCAGGCGGGCAGCACGAGAGCCCGGGCGGCTCAGGAGCGCCYGGCAAGCGTGTCAGCGAGTGGGGGACCCGGCTGCCCCTCCACGGCGCCCGCGGGCGGCCCCCATCCCGCCGGCTCGGCCAGTGCCTCCAGCTGGGGCCAAGTTTCTGCTCCGTGCAGTGCCTGGGCCACGGTGGGCAGGGTGGCAGGGGCCGGCCGGGCGCCCGGCGGCGCAATGAGGAAAGTTGTGGCCCCGGTGAGCCGCGGCTCCGCGGGCTGCTCGTGCTGCTGGAGCAGCCGGCTCCCTCTGACAGATCAGCCCGCGTGCGAGTATTAATAGCTCCCGATTCCTGCGGCGAGGCGGGGAGCTTAACTCATTGGCTGCCGCAGCCGGCCCGGCATCGCCGGCCTCAGCCCTGCCGCTCTGCGCGGCGGCACCGGCTGCTCCTGCGCTGGCGCCGTGCCGGCCCCCGCCGACAGAGCAGCTGGTGCTGCCATGCCAGGACGGGCTGCACGGGGCCAGGGCTGCCCCGGGCCTCATTCATCGGTGCAGGGGGCACCGCTCTACCCCCTGGCAGTGGGGCGGTCCCCAGTGCACGGCCCCGGGGACAGGCGCCCCCAGGCCATGCGGAGCCGGTGCTGCCGCGGTGTGAGGCTTGGGGTGGGTCCGGTAGCCCCACTGAGGGGGTGCCATGGGGAGCTCCTGCACCCGGTGCTGCAGGGCAGGACCCCTCGGTGCGGCGCCAGGGCCCTGGCGCCCGCCCAGCCGTGCACTCCCCGGCAGCCGCGGGAATGTTAAAGTTTAATGCGCCGGGGAATGGGCCGGGCGCGGAGGAGCCGCGCGGTGGGGAACGGGTGCGAGTGCCGCGAGCGGGGCGCGTTCCCGGGGAGCCCCGGAGGGCGAGGGCTCCCAGCATCCCAGGCCCCTCCACCCCGCGCTGCCCAGAAAATGGGTCTCTATCTGGATCACCGCCAGGTGCCCGGTGCCCGCTCGCTCCCCGGCCAYGCTGAGCTGCATAAACACCCATTAGCTCCCTCATGGCACCCGGTGGAGCGGCCGGGTGCTCGTTCCTGGCTCCAGCGCAGGACGTTGCCCATGGGGGCAGCTCTGCCGTGGGGCCGCACTAGGGATTTTGTCCCTGGGAGTGTTGGAAGAGCTTGGAAGAGCGGAGAGGGGGCGGGAGCAGTCGCCCGTGCTCCTGCCCAGCAGCCCGTGGCTCCTCCTGCAGCACCTCTGGGCAGCCGCTGCCTCTGCGGGCACCGGGGGCACCCGCCAGCCCGGCCCAAGGGCTGCTCAAGGGAGCGTCGCTCCCGACTCCGTAACCTCGAGCYGCAAGAAGACGCTCAACTGCAACTCGTGCCCTTTGCCGCGAGCACGGGGCGGGCAGGGTGCGGCGGGCTCGGAGCCGAGGGTCCGAGGATCCCTCCGTGGCCGAAGCCGTTCCTGGCGGAGCCCAGGGCTGCCGCCATGGGCAGGCGGGCRCTCGCCCCATCCCTTCCTCCAGGTCGGCGCCATTCCGGGGCTGCCGCGAGGTTCCCTGTGTGGGCGCTCGGGCTCTGTCGCCGACACCCCTCAGCCCCAGCCATGCGCCTTGTCCCGTCCCAGCCTGGAAKCGGCTGCGTTTCCGCTGGAATGTGGAAGAGATCCCCGGGTTTACCATCTGCACATGGCCTCAGGAGCAGCAGCTCTTGGGCTCTGCTGCCTCGCTGCTAATGYATTCCCAGGGGAGCCTTGACACGGCTTCCCGGCGTATCCCGCACCGGCAGGAGCAGGGATAACCAGGCTCCCATTCCCCTGCCTCGCTCCCGGTGTTTCCCAGCGGGAAATGCCCAGCGAGGGCCCTCCGCCTGCTCCGGGTGGCCTCGCAGGGCTGCGGCCAGGGGCATCTGCAYGGGCAGCCTTGGACCTGCTGTACTTTGTGAGGATCACAAATTTGTTACTGCCAAGTCACTTATGAGCCACAGGGAATGGGGTTTCCCTTAATAAACAAATAAATAATTAAATAAATAAAGGAATGTTCCTTTGCATTCCCAAGTGGCTTCATGGCACTTGTGCAACACAGCTTAACTCTTCTCTTCCAGGCACTTAAAGCAGCAGCACGGTGAGATCCTCCTTTACTTGTTACGCCCAGAGTGAGTTACAGCTCCATTTGTGKTAGGAACAATAAAATGAGATGGAAACATATCCCCCGCCAGATCAAGTGAAGTATAGGCAGCTGTGCGATTGGAATTAAGACTCAGACTCACCCCGGAGGCAAAATCTGAACTGCAAAACTGTAACAAAGCAATCAAGTGYAGTGAGAATTTGGATGCATGATTGAACAGGCTGGAACTGAGGTTGGATCCACGTGGGGTGCTTTGATAAGCACCCCTTTTGTGGGGTTTCAACTCAAGATGCAGCGCGTTGTGTGTGTGTGTGCAATAAAGGTAACGAATGGACAAACCCTGAGGGAACACTCGGTTCCCTTGGCCTCTCAGGGTCATGGTATTTCCCTTCCTCTGCTTCTTCAGACAGAAAGTTAAAAGGAAAGGAAAGAATCAAGGAGCAAATGGTGTTTTCTGCACTGGGAGTGCTCACACCTGGGGCTGATTAGGGGGTGTGTTGTGGATCCTCTGGTTTCCTCTCTCTTTAGGAAGCAGAAAATCAGGGRKATGAAGTTAAGGGTCACAAGTTAARGCACAAGGGCTGCAGTTAGTCAGAGTCTAGGGTGCTGAGGTCTGTTTTATTTAACAAAGGGGCTTTCCAGCAATGTGGATAGCTGGAAAAATGGGATGCAGCGTCTGGTCACAGCAGCATTCCCTGGACCTGCTCCTCCTCGTTGCTCCATCACTGACACTGGTGGCAGTTGTAGTCCTGGTTCATGGTTTTTCTCCAGCATCAACAGCTCAAATTCCCAGGTGAGCCCTGTTATTCCATCAGCCGTGCGAGGCAGGGGGAGGCTCTCGTGCCCTGGGGCAGAGCTCAGGGCGTGCGCACAGGCTCCTGTCCTGGGGGGAGCTGCCTCCCCCTCGCCATCGCCCTTAGGACACGTGCGGGGTCGTGGTTACGAGCCCCGGGGCTGCCGTAGCAGCGGGGTCGTGGCGGGCCTGGTTTTCCCGGAGCTCCCCAGCGCGGGYGGCTCCGGAAGGCAGCGCAGGAGGTTCGCGGTGCTCCGGCGTGTGCCCCGTGTCAACACGCGGCGTGTTAGGGTAACAGACAGACACAATCCCACAGCCCTTTTAAGGGCTGCCATGGCAACCCGGCCTCCCCACGAGCAGCTGTGATTCCCAGGGTGGGGGAAACCCTGGAAGAGGGGGCAGCTGGGGGCAATTCCAGCCTCGCTGGTGAAGAGCAGGTGGGTGCGAGCGTGGCTCAGCCTGCCCTTCGTGCAGGGTTTGGACGTGGCGACGCGGCAGTGGGGCCCGTCCCGCTGGTGGGTTCCCCCTCGGTACAAACGTCCTTCTTGGGACCCTCCTGGTGCCACCGCAAACCTTGGTCTGGGCGCCCGGGCTGGGTCACGCCAGAGCTCGGGACTGGGGCTCTCCCACACGTGCGGGACTTACCTGCGCCCTCCAAGCAGGGGGGAGCCGTGCGGAGCCCGCCACCGCTCTGCCCGGCCTGGGGGCAGCCGGGCACGACAGGGAGCGGATCCTGGGAACGGGATCTGCAGGGAAGGCCCTGGGGGCCCGTGTCCGGCTCCAGAGAGCCGGGATCAGACGAGTCAAASCGGGAGGAAACCTGCAGCGGAACCACAGGGGCTGCGCGGCGGCAAGCCTGGCACTCGGTTACACTCCCGGGGAGGATCTGATTTTCTCTCCCCCATTTTGTTTAATCCTCTAATGTAACCATGAGCATCTGCAATATCCCTATGAGCGGCTCCCCTCAGGGCCTGTTAAGCCTCTGGTTTGCACGATCTCCAGTAGCAGCCAGCGGGATGGGCCAAGGCGGGAGCGGGGAGAGGTGTTCTGACCTGCGTTATCTTCACTTCGGGCTCTGGCTGGTCCCAGCTCCTTGATTCGTTTGGAAGGCCACAATGAGAGCTTCTGTTTCCCTTTTACAACCCACCCGATGCCTTGGATCTCTCTGTTAYGACTTCAGAGCACTCAAGCCATGAGAAAAGCAAGGACCGCGCAGGCCTGGGAACATATTGAAACGGCAACCCTTGAGCAAGTGCTTGTGCACCTTTTTTGTTATTTTTTCCCTCCCTTCACGCCGTTTCTAACGAGTTTCGCGGGTCCTGGGCACGCAACGCGCTGTCTCCCCTGCGGGAGCAGCAGCGGGCCCCGCCGTTGCCGGGCAACGCGCGCCCGCACCACGTGGTCAGCGCGTGGCAACGGGGGCCTCCCCCGAGGTGGGCGTGGCCTTTTCGAGCCCCGCCYCTCCGCGCGCGGACCGCCCCTTCCCCTGCCATTCCACAGCCYACGCGGGCTACTTCCTGCCGGGCGGGAAGGGGCGCTTCCCGCGCATGCGCGCGGCCGGCTCGCACCTCCGGGCTCGCACCTTCCTGCCTGCGCCCCGCCTTCGCCGCGCCCTTCTCGGCCATGGCGGCGCGCGGCACGCGGCGCATGACTGCGCGTGCGCCTCGCCCTAGCGCCTCCGCTCCCATTGGCCGGGGCGCGGCGGCCGTTTCCGGCGCGCGGGCGGGGCGGTTGGCGGGGGGCGGGGCGGAGGTGGCCCCCCGGTGCGAGCGGGACGCGCCTGGCGGAGCCACCGGCYGCACTAAGAGCAGCAGCTGCCGCCGACACCGCCTCCTCTTCCCTTGTCCTCCTTGTCCTGCCCCGCGGTTCCCGTCTTCCCTCGGYCAGCGCCCCCTCGCCCGCCTGCCCCGGGCTGGGCCGCTCCGCGCGGCACCCGGGGGCTGCGGCCGGCGGGGCTGCCCGGCGCATGGGCGGGGAGGGCCCGCCGCCGGCCGTGACATGAGCGCAGCGCGGCGCGCTGCCTAGAGCCGCCCCGCGGGAGCCGCCGCAGCCATGGTGAGTGAGTGCGAGCGGCGCCGCGCCGGCCCGGGCGTCTGCGGCCTGGCCGGGCCTGCGGCAGGGGACGGGCGGCCTCTGCCCCGGGTGGCGGGAGCTCTCCCTGCGGCATGGTGACGGCCTGCCGAGGACGGCCTCGAGGAAGCCCCACTCCTGTACCCGGTACCGAGCGGCCCTGGGCGCTGCCCTCCTTAGGAGCCGCCCCTTGGCCCCACCACAGCCCCGTGGGGAGCTGCAGGAGCCGGGGGTCTACATGCTGTGATTGCCCCAGCCTCTGCTCTTGGCAAGAGCAAGGAACATGTTCCTGAGGCACCACGAGCCTCTGTGGTGAGGCCTGTAGCTGCGGGCGCCCTATGTCCCAGCATTGAACTCTGCTAAATAACAAATATCTTCAGTTTTTCTTTCCTCGACCTACCTGGAGGGCATCTACGTGTGGACTCCTTAGTGCAAGGTCTGCTGGGTTGGCACAAGCCTGTTGATGTAAAGCAGCTGCCTTGCAGCTGGTTGGTAAGTAGAGAGGTATGGTCAGCAGCACTGGATCCACTCGTGGAGAGCATCTCGTGTCCTGGCAGGGGTATCTTCCCATCTGGGTGCCTGTGGGTGAAAGCTGTAGCTGTCAGCTTAGTTTTCACCCACTTTCCATCTTAAATTGCCTTGAGCAATGAGAGGTCAGGCCTGGAAATCCTTTTCAAGGAACCGGGATCCCAACTCGTAGACATCATCCCTTTTACTAAGGAGAGAGCGTACAACTCGATGTGTTCCTGGTGCTCTTGCACTGCTGCTCGTCTGCTGAAACCCTGTTCTTTGTAGCCTGTCAAACTTGAGTTTCGTTAGGGTTCTTGAGATACTTTGGCAGTTCCTAGCCCGTCTGCTGGGATGGGATGCAGCATCCCTGAAAAATYTGGGTGGCGGACGGTTACTCGCAAATGTAATTTTGACACGTTGCTTGAGCAATTGGAGGGACCTGTCTGCCTACATAGGATGGACTCCTGGCCTGTCTGCTAAAAGATGCGTCTTCTTCTAAATTTAGCATCAGCATAACCTAGGGGGGGAAAAAAAATCTTATTGGTACTCCAGTTCCAGAAGTTGAATAAATCCTGTTATTGAACTCTAAGAATTTAATAAASTTATTGTGTGGGGGAAAGTGTAACTATGCATGCAGRAAAAACGTAATCAACTSTCATGCTTCAAGGCRTATAGTAACYATTGCAAGTGGCAAAAGGAATTATTAATTCTTCCCTTGCCTGCAAATAAAACATGCTCATTTGGCCTCATGAGTTACAGCTTTTACGTTTGAGAACCAAACTCTTGGTTCCCATGAAAACCAAGCAGGGATAGGAACAGTGAGTGACAGTCATTGGACTATACTGTGTAGCCCTGGAATGCTTCACAGGGCTCATGGGCATTATTTTCCTTTTGTTTTCATTTTCTTGAATTTTTCAAATGGGCATGTGCTTCCACTAATGCACCCTTCTTCCAGGAAACATCTGGAAGAGCCGAGGCTGAAGGTGAGATCCTAGGAGGCATAATGGAGCAGTAAAATGCAATTAAACTTTTCTGTCAAAACATGATTTTGAGGAAGACAATCCCATTAGCTGAAGTTACAGTGGGTTGGAACTGAAGGGTGTAAACAATAGAACCATTGAGGAGTTGGAGCTTTCTTCCTGATCTGGGGTGGATTGGTGAGAAGGACCCATTGTAAAGGCAGCAGGGTAAACTGCAGCGTGCTCAAAAATCCCCTCACAGTGTCAGAAATTCCTGCAATTCTAGTATGCTTTGATTCCACAGTCTTTTACCACCRTGGAAAAACTGTTTAATATCATAAGAACCTTGAATCCATAAGCAGTTAGCCTCTTGCTTTTTGAGAAGTTAACAGTTCTTCAACACTACCAAAGTGAGCTTCCTGCTCCTGAGGTTGCCTGGGGCTGTTCTTGGGAGCTTGTGACACGCCAGACTATAGTGTGAGTTGTGTGTCTGATAAGCAATTTTTGCACAGCATCYAGCTGATTTTTTTTCAGTGCTGTGCATCAGTGTTGGTGGTGACTTGATATCTGTGGGGAGGTAGAAAGGTGGGTAGAATCTGTTCTTTGCAAATAGATTTTTTTTTTGTAGGCAAGTTAACCTTTAAAYGCAGAATAACTAGCTCCGTCCTACATACTCAGATGAAATTCCTCAAACTTTTCTTTAATATCTCAAGAAGTATAATTAAAACTACTTGAATTTTGGGATYCATTTGGTGATTTTTAGCAAAAAGCTTCAAAATACACATTGTTCATAGGAATAGCCTTTGAATACTTTTTAATCTATGAAAGGTAGTTCGTCCCTGAACTAGTAGGAAATCAGTTACAAAAAACACCCTGGGCTCCACACTGCAGAGCTAATGCGTTCCTCTGTTCTGTCTCGGATTTATAGCCCACCAACTATGAAAAGAGCAGCTTAGAAGTTTCTTCCAGGAAGTGCTGTTTTCTTGGGTATSTGTCCTTAAAGAAATCAGACAAAGTCAGCCCTCCAGGTGGAGGACTGCGAGCAGATCTCTTGCATATATTGGCTTTACTACCGTGAAAAAGTGTCTTGTTTTGTATTGTTGGGTCTCATAAGMACGTAGCTAAGTAGAAAGCATTCAGTACAAGTAGCAGCAAGGGCATCCAAAAAAGCCTGTTTCCATGTCCTGCATGAAACAATTACATCTGTGAAAATGGAGGTAGGCAAGCCGGGGGAAGTGTAACTTGAGTCTTTTCCAAGATTTTCCATGGCAGCACCCTGGCTTTTATGTTAYAACTCCCATAATTACCTTACAAATTATTTTGCAGCAGTAAARCACTGCCATTTTTATGCATTGAAGYKTCTTATGAAGAACTGAYGGTGGTTTGAGCCTTCCATTTGCTAAAAATTAAGGTATGTCCCACTTGCAGAATAGTTAGTCAGTTAACTAACAGCCTCTACTCTTGATTACTGAAGAGATTGCTATATTATCAGAACAGCTCATGAGTAATATATGCGAGCATAGCTGGCCCTGAAGCTGGATTGAGGCTGGTTCAGGCACCCCAMAGACCCTCTTTTTGGGGGCTGCTTTTGAGACCTGCTCTAAGGGTAGTGGGAAGATTTTGGTTCTTGTAGCCCCATTGTTGGGCTGCTGCTGCCTGGGCGCAGMGCAGCTGAGATGGGGGATGTTTCGCTCTCCTCTTCTCCATGTCTTGTGAGCAAGGTCCCTGTGTCAGGCGCTGCCRTTGCCCTGGCAGGCAGGAAGTGCTGCTGCGTGTTGGGATCGTCGCTGCTTGACGGGGACGTTCGCAGAGACGGAGTCGGAGCTGGGGCCGAGTGTCCGCTGCTGCAGCGACTCTGCGCGTACTCTGAAATAGCCACCTAATGTGCAGCATCATAACTAGGCTCTTGTGGTGTAGCAGTCCCAGGTTCTGTCAGCTTCCTGTATATGCCCCAAAATACATAGTTTGAAAATAAAACTAACCCTCTTAAAAATCTTCTAACTCACTCTAGTGACTAGAGAATGGGAACTTCTAAGCACTAGTCTCAGTGCTAACATCTGGCTTCCCTTTTTGGCCTTTCAGTTGCATAACTTTTTGTGTCCCCATGAGTATTATCCCTATTTTATTAAATCATAAAATAAAAGCTAAAGTTTAAAGCCTGTAAATGCTTTCACATATTTATTAGTATTGTAGTAAARCTTCTTAATAGCTGCAGAGTATAGCACTGTGTGCTACACAGTCAAGGGACTGRTTTTCTGCCTGAGGTGGCTGTGTTTAGTAATAAACTTGTAGTTCAGTTCTGGCAAAATTAGAGGAAAGGGGAATTACAGCTGAGCTGTAGTCAAAAACTGATGTGAAGTGTGACTGTTGAGGATATTTCTCCCATAATGAAATAACTTTCAGTATCTATAATAATTATRTCATATATGGCATATGTCTAAGATCTGAGTAGCTGAATGTAGACTGCTGTCTTCAGTAAGATTTAAAAGGTGTCAAGGCAAAATTGTTGAGCTCTAATTTGCATCAAGATCCACTAAACTATCTTGAAAAACCTCTTCCCACTAGATGCTGTTGGTGGTAATCCACTGCTGGATGAGTGCTCGTTGTTGAGATTATTTTAGCAGAAAAGTATTAAGACTTGGCATGTGTAATTAAGTTCATGCAGGAACTCAGCACCGGAAGAGAATGCTCAATACTTAAAAGCTTTTATGAATGTATATTCTGTTAATTATATTAATGGCTGTTGTTAGGTGTTGCCATTTGTCTCATTAATGGCTTAAACACGAGCTGAAGGACAGGAAGTTGCTATTAATTTTTTAATGGCTACAGGTATTTGCAAAATAAAAGATGAAACTTTTACATGAATAGAACAGTAGAATAAAGTGTCTTTAAATCCTTCAAAGTCACTGGCCTGTCAGTAGATACTCTCTTCTCTTTCTGTTTGGGTCCTTCCTGCCTTGGCATCTTGTACATCCCAGATGTTAATGTAAGTTTTTTATTTCTTGAGAGGAAATTAAGTTCCTTACCAGGCTCATCTTGCTAAAATAAAACGCTTAGAATGGCGGTTATAGTAATGCATGCCAGTTCTGTTGGAAAGGTTTTATCACTCCAATGCCACTGTAAACTGCAGATTGTYACTGGAAAAAAAGTATAGATGATGCAGGTGCTGCTGTTCAAGAAGCTGCTTGTGCATCCCTGGAATTTGCTTCTCCTTGCAATTGGGTAGCTCCTCTGGTGAGAGGGTCTGCACTCTGCAAGGTTGGGAGCCATGAGCATATTCCTTGATAAGTCCGGGAACAAGAGCATGCGAGTTCTGTAAAGGATGATTCTTCTGTGAGGCAACTCTTTTCCAGTCTTTTTCTTCATTTTTTTAATTCTCATTTATAAGCAGGCTAGAAAGTTTTCACTCATTCTGATGTATTTCAGATAGTTTCCTTTTCTAAGCAACATCTGAAATTCATTTCCTCTTTTTTTTTTTTAATTTTCTTTATCTTCATTGATCACCCTCTCATAGGGATTTTATCCAGAGTTGCATTTCTTTTAGTTTTCCAGTGCTTTGCATTCATGTTTCAAATTATCTTTTTATTTGCTATAGCGTCTCCAAACTTGTGGTTGGTCTGCAGCTCAGTGTCTTCTTTTTAGTGGCTTGATTTAATATTTTATTAAACCTTTAATTGCAAAGTGGATTTCTTTTCAAATGGGATTTTTATATTTCCTTTTTGAGAAAGGTGCATACGTGACTTTTATACACTGTCTTGTCAGGAAACCAAACTCAGTGTTGAATACATGGGATGCTGCCTTCTGAAGAAAGGTGCTTTTTTCCCCTAGCGGGAGGCAGCTTTGAAAATCCTGCCCTGTGCATGATTTTCCAAGGGATAGAAACAGTTACTGATGGTCCTTTTCTTTCGAGTTGAGCGCAGCTTGTTTGGCTGAAGTTGGTGCAGAAGGCTGCCTGGGCTGCTCGCTGGTAAACGACGTGTTTAAAAGARAGAGGTGACTCTAAAGAGAGTTTTATATTTATAGTCCTGCGGGCAGTGAAGTGTTTGAGAAATATGTTCTTGAAAATCTGTTAATGCGGCTTGGACGGTTCAGTGCTGGTGTGTGAGCATGCCAGGTTTACAGCTTTTTATCACACACATCTCATGCTCTTTTCCATCCTCCTCTGTGGTCTAAGGACTTAGCTGTGCTGGGATACCACATGTTTGGGGGAAAARGAAAAGTTTTGAGCATTTTAAAGTATCAAATGTCCATTCATAAGTGCAAGAAAAATTGTGTTCTTTGTAATAAAAGTCAGTTATTTTTTTTCTTTTTTCAGCCAAACTTTAGCTGGAGGGCTATAGTTTCATAATGTTCCTTTTGGAAGTTTATTTTGCATGCTGCTGCCCTGCACTGTTCATGTATTGTTCTGTACCGTGTGAGCAAGAAGATTCAAGCCTTTTTCTCATTTCTTTGTAGTGGTTTATATTCTACATTGCTCTCTCTCTCTCTCTCTCTCTCTCTCTCTCACACACACACACACACACACACACACACACACACACACACACACACACACACACACAATTAGGCAAAACATGGTGAAAACATGGTGTCCTTGGGAAGTTTTCCAGGACTTCCTTTTTCAATCTATAAGTGCAGTGGAAGTGTTCTCAAAATGAGCGTTAAATGGTCTGCATTTGCTTGTGCCAGCCCTATCATCTTGCTCCTACAAGCCTAGATTTGCTTGTGCAGATAGAAAAGAGTACGTGGATAAAAGTCGCTTGACTCTTTGCAGCGTGCCTGTTGTCTCGAGCTTCAGAGTGACCCTTCCTGTGCTCCTGACRCCTGACAAGAGAGAGGACAGACCTGTCCACCAAGATGCTGCAGGTTCACTTTAGGTGTGGTGCCTTTTGGGGAAGCTGTGCAGGGAGGATGTGARGTGACAAGATTGCAAAAGTGCCCCACATACAAACATGAATTTCTAGGCTGTGCTGGAAGTGTTTAAGTTATTTCCGCACACTAGGAGAGAGCCAGAGTGAGCTTGGGGACTCTAAGCATCCATAAACTGGCTGGTGCACAACTGAGGACCCTTGGCAGGCTTTTAACTTTTTGTTCATGGTCTGTTCATCTGGAAAGCATATGTTGACTTTATGACTTGTGTTCTTTTTCTAAATAATAAATTTTCATTCTGGGTGTTACTGGTGGTGGCTTAAAAATTGGTGAATGGCCACCTATCACTGTCTGAACCAAATGTACCCTGAGGAGTATTGGCCTGTAGTCAAATTGCTGAATTTAAGTGAATTTAAATTCAGTCCAAAAAGTGAGGCAAAAATCCATTCTTGTGCTGTTTACGCAGTCTTATGATCTAGAATATGGATCTCGGTAGCCTGGACACCTCTGCGCGTCCCACCGCTCTCTGCTGTACTTGTGGTGACTGCTTGTTTGGGGAAATAACACGTCGCTGAGCTAAACCACAGTAAATCAATCAGCAAGTCAGTGACACGTGACGGGCCGGGGTTCCCCGGGCTGCACGGCGCCTTCCCTGGGGCTGCTCCAGGGCTCGCKCTTGGCACAAGCAGGACTTAAGCGTTATGGTTGGTGGGTTTGTTTTCTCAGTAAAAAATCTTGCCCCGTTCGTGCCATCTTGCTATAATACTTTTGTTATATTTGTCTACCGCGTCTGATGGGGTTCTGAAAGATTTTGAGATTTTGTAGCTCGTGAATTTTAGTGCTTTATGGTCACTGTGTTTCCGCAGAATTACTATTTCATTTGAACATCTAAGCAAGTGTGAAATGGTCCGTGGAGGGGGACACTCTTCCTCAGAAGTGTCAGATGGAGTTAGATCAATATCAGTTTAGGTAGAACCTAACCTGGACACTTGAGCCTATTTATTAAAATTCAGCCCAAACTTGCGTCCTGGTTATCCGAACCTGCCTGCACAAGAAGGCATAAGAAACATGATCCCATAGGTATTCTAAAAGCTGCTTGCTGGCATGTGTAGCGATCCATGTTTGCAGGTAAGATGGGCTCCTTATCCCATTGCAGAAATCGGGTTGTCTCTGTTGACTCTCTGTAGCACACTCTATGCAGCAGGGTTCAGCCTATGGTCATTTTTAGTCCTTGGTGGATGTTTAAGTGAATTACATTGCTTCTGKGATTCCCCAGAACCTGGGAAACCCCAGTGCAGTCTGAGATTTCTAAAGTGATGAGTGGATGCAGGTGGAGGGCCCTTCAGGAGCTCCTGTGCTGCTCACCTCCTTGGTCACGGCAGAGGCGGCTGCACAAGTGCATTCAATTTGCTGTGTTGCTGAACTCCTCCCTATGTTTCTGTGAGATGCAGCAATAGTTCATGACTTCCAGGGCAGATTGTTTAACTTGATTTGTGGTATAACGGAAATAAGTTTGCAAAACGGGTGTCTAATTGCTGAAGCTTTGGTTGTTAAAACAAATGACCAGGTAGTATTCTGCAGCCAAAAAAAAAATCTCTCTTGCAATTGCACTAGGAGCCTCAACTGTTCGCACAGCGTGGAACGAAGCTTAGTCTAGTTTCAGTTCATTAAACCACAAAAACATGTCTGAAATGTGACACGGAAATTGCGAGTAAAGCCTGAGCACCCTTGATATCATCAGCAGTACACAGCACAGAGCACACACGTTACAGGCTCCGTGCACTGTTTCCTATGTGAAGATTTAGGCTTCAGTCTCCGTTATGTTGTGCTGCTAAGAAGATAAGTTTGTAGTGCCAGGCTGCAAGCCACTGATTTATTTGGAAAATGGTTAAAAGTAACATGCACTCCTGCCTTTGAAAGCCTTGGAGAGTGTGTGTGCATCTTTTCTAGAGGATGCATTGCATTGTTTTTATACCTATGCATGTTTAAATGGCTAAAAATTGTGCTTTTGCTGCTAAAATAATACCGTCCTTCASCTCTTTGGGGACTTCACTGCATCTAGTGAACCAGAGCTGCTCTGGGGAGTCCCTGAAGTAGCAGTAATCTCTGGGCTCCGCCAGCAGCCCCGAAAGGGGACTCTGTGACCCACACGAGCAGGCTTGAAGCGACCCACATCTTTCTGCGAGTGTAATGACTAGCTGAGGTCTTCACTGGTGTGTCATCCTMTGGCTTGGCAGGAAGGATCTCTGTGAGGCATCCTACTGATTCTTAAAGTAARTAGTATTTATGATACTTGAGTACACAAACATGCATGCACTTAGGTATGTGTATAATTAAATTAGTCTCAATTGAATGTCCTTGAAAATKATCTACAGCACCATAAAACAATTGTAAAATGCAATGCAGAAGAAAATACAGCTGTTACACTGCAATAGCATGGGAGTTTTTGTCTGTAGTTTATACTATTAAGTAACTGCACAAAATTGGAAGCAGAAGTTTCCAAGGTAGAAAAGGAGGGGGCAGTATGATTTGGGGAGCTAAAGTAGGATGGTGTTGAGCTATTTTGTATTRGCAATTGCTTTATTATTATTGTTATTATTCCACATCCACTGCCTCGATGGTAGAATATATAGAAGTTTCMTGCTGAGAACACTTGAAAACAGTGGGCAGTAGTTCTGCATTTGGTGTTCTCCCGCAGTCCCRTTTTGCTGGGAGTTGTTGCCACTGTGACAAGCACAAGCTGGAAGACGGAGCTGCCACTCGCTGCAGTGAGGSTGGGTAGGATGTGATAAGATCCCAGCCTTGATAAGCAGGAGGAGGCTGCACTGCCTGCGAAGGGCTCTGGGTGTCTTGTGCTGATGATGGCAGAAGATCTGGGGCTGGGAAAGGGAGCTAGAAGGAGGGTCAAGAAAATTAGGAGGCTGGGGTGGTACTGTGCTGGTTGGAGATTTGTGTCTTGTACRGATTTACTGTGTAAGGAGCCTTGATGTGCTGGTAGGTGTAAGYGAGGATGTCTTCAGTGTGAAGAATGTTCGCTGGCATCTTTCACCAACGCTGGTTTTGAAGGGAGGATGGAACAGGAGTGGGTGTCTGAATTCAAAATGTGATGGGGTACAGAGGTGATGAGTAACAGCTCCTTGCTGGGAAGAGTCCCTCCTGCTCAGAGAGGTTGCAGTGCTGCCTGCGTGCATGGGGTTACCTTCATTTGTCTCCCTTATATCTTTCTCCAAGTATCTTTAAAAGAACAAAGTCATCAACAGACAAAATCTTCCCCCCCCCCCCCTTACAGTTATCATCAGCACGAGATGCCATATTTAGAGCATCATTTGTGTGACCAATACTGAGCTGCTAATAGCAAACTTTACAAGGTTAACAGCTTGTGATTTTATGGAAAGCCATTAGAGAAAAGCTTTTCTCCAAGAGAAAGACTCACTTTCTTTTTAAAAGCATTTATTTATGAAAGCAAAACCTGATTGAATCTCTCCTTCCCAGTGAAACTGTTTTAGAATAGTCTGATGCTTATGACAGTCCTTGTTCGTAGCTTTGACCTTTAAAGGATGTTAAATGATGGAAGAAGATGGCAAATAAACTGAGAGCTCTTCCAAATAATATTTAGATTGCTTTATAAAGCACTCCTGTGTTTTCAGAATGGCCATATTGCTCATGAGGAGCAGGGTATCATCTTGGGTCTTACACAAGCTAAAATTAGCCGTGTGCTTTCTATTAAAGCAAATGTGCAATGTCTAAATTGCAATCCAAAAAAACCCTATATTGAGTTAATGCAGCCTCGAGCATTTATTTATAATCTATATGCTGTCATGTTTATTCTTTACAGTAAACATATTGTACTGGTTTTACTTGGTTATTCTTCAGAAGTGTGTAACTCATCCCAGCTGAACGTTTTAGTCATAAAGCTACAGACTAAAATTGTTACGAAGTTTGGTTTTTGGTAGAGTGAAGAAGACCTTACTTCTTCAGGCCTAGTGAGAGAGAATGAATTTGAGTTTAAACATCCTAAGATGCCATAGCTTTTCAAATGTCTATATATTTTTATAACATTATATAAATAATCTCGGTGTGTATATATAATTATATAATGTAACAATATATTAGCAGAAGTCAAGTAGTGGTTCTCATGCCTTAAGATATAATTGAATGAAAGCTGAGGATTCAGCTGATAGCCAGGTTTTGCAAATATCCTTTTTGCCAGTCTGATGGATGGAGAATGTTTCCGAATGTGCAATTACTTGGTAGCAAATTCTAATTATTTCTCTCTATCAGGTAGCTGATCGCCTCAGCTGTGACTGATGCTTTCCTGGCTGCACCGGGTAGGCACTGGAGCTTTGGAGCTCAGAAATGAATGGTATGAGTAGGCACCTGCACACCTCTCGCTTGATGACTTACGAAGACAAAAATAGGGATGGTAGGGAAGTGGAGGGGTGTAGATGCCAAGGTGCATGCTGTCTCCCACCCTACCTAACCTGTGTGCAGTTGAGCTCCGATCAGGTGTTGAAGTTCCAAAGAAAAGCTGATGTGTGACACAGCTGACATCTCCTTGGCCCTTTCAAGGGAACTCGACACCATGCCCTGCTCCAAGATGTTCTTTTGTTATTGTTATCTGCTTCCATTTTGGAGTAATTCAGCTCTAGGAGGAGTCCAAATAGTTCCTGAGCTGCCACAGAGGAAGGCAATGGGAAGGCAGCTGGGGCTGGGGCACCTCCCTCCTTAGGTGACAATGAAGGTGCAAATTGCCTTATGAATTTCTCCTCAGTAGCTATTTGCAGGGTGAGCAGGAGCTGTTATCTGCCAGTCCTCAGGGAGGATTAACTGCAACAGGTCTCATGCTATGTTGAAAACAGTCTCAAGGATCCAGCCTGGATGTCCTAAGTGTGTCCTAAAGGAATATGGTGATCTGCAGCTGTCATTGCCTTTGCACTTCAGTTGATTTGTTTTCTCTCAAATATTTGCTTCTTTTTCCCACAAATCAAGCTGTGACCAAYTGTGACATCTTTGGCTGGCGGTTTTGCCGAATCTCACAGCTAAAATCCTTTTGTGTGGCAGTCTCACAGTTTTAGCTCCCTCATCTAGGGAACTTGAAGGAACACCTAGGAAACTTGAAGCATTGGAAACAGTGCAGATAGCGATATGGCAAATTTCCCATGGATTGCTTTTGGTGAATTGTTTTTCATGGTAGAAAGCTCGCTATCTGCTCTGAAAACTGGTTTTGTAAAAAGCACRTATTCTTATTTTTCCTCAAATGGTTGTGGAAGAGAGTAAATGTCGTTCCTTGAAAGTCTTCTCTGGCCTTAAATACACAGTGGGAGGAGGAGGAGGTCGAGTGCATTTTATGACCTGCAGATATGAGTGGGAAGTATTTCTACCTTAATAGTGTTTCACAATGCCTTATGAAGATGAGGCAAATTGCCAGGCCTTACCTAGAAAATCTGCAGTGTATTATGGTAATGATGGTCCAGGATTTGACCTTTCTGTGAAATTTCTGCGGTGGAATGTGCTCTTGGCCCAAATGGATGTTTCAGACCACTGAAGCTTTGTTTCTCTGCTTAGTCCTTGCCAGGCAGTGCCAGGATTTGCTGCTAGTGGTACAGGGATGCTCATTACCTTTCAGTATTGCTGGGTGAAAATAAATAACAAATAYGTTTGTTTTTTCCAAAGAGGGTGGTGGAAAGCAGCACTTGCTTTTCTTCAGTCTGTTCCCACTACATAACTGTGGAGTAACTTCTGCTGGCCTGAACACTGCCCGTTCTGACTTGACATGGGGTTTCGTCTTGAGGGATCGGACTTCCTTGACATTATTTGCTCGAGTCCATATGATATTTTCCTGTTCATCACTTTCTTCAACACAAGTTCCTAGAAGAAAGAAACCTGCGTGTTAAAGTAAATTACAATACTGAGGTGCAGGAAATACTAAAGACAGGTACTGCTACTGCTTTTGTTGTGGTCTCGCTATAGCTAATCTGCTTCTGGAGTGACTAAGCGTGTGGTGAACTTGCCYTGCACGTCCTCCTGCCCTGAGGAGGACCCTGGTATCAGTCTCTGAAAGGTGGGTGGTTTCAGCAGGCTTTGGAAATGGTGAATGTAAGGAATGCCCAAAGACATTAGCAAATGCAGAATATTCCCTTTTCCCTTTTAAGTGGAGGCAGGAGCTAGAMGTGGGTGCGCATGGGGCAGCCATGGGCGAGCGCCCTGGGGAGCGCCCGGCAGGCGCTCCTGTTTGCAGAGCCGCTGCTGGGCAGGGTGCTGATTGCTTCAGACAACTGGGGCTGCTCCACCTTCCCTGGCAGCGCGTCTCGAACAGCAGGGAGAAGGCAAAYAGGAGAGGAAAGCAATCTCTGAGGTCGCGCTGTTTCCTTCTGCCCCAAGTCCGTCCTGGAATCTAGCCAACTTCAGAGTATTTAGACCTTTCCCCATGAAATTCTGCTTGGAGATGGCTGCTAAATGTCTTTTTATTTTTTGTTTTGTTTTAAATTATTTTTTTCCCCAAACTGTCCCTGCCTCTTGCTCAAAGGGAAGGTTAGAGGTATTACAGCTCCGAATTTAGACCAAGTATTTCAGAGCAAATGTTTSTCTAAAAGAATAGTAACCCTTCTCCTACCTGGTGACTGGACATGTGACACTTGCACTGCATGGCAACTCCATCACAGCTAAACTGTGCCTCTTATTTTCCCTTTTCTTTGAATACTGTGATGATGATATTTTATATAAAAGATACTAAATTGTTTCCTAAGAAAGGATTCTTAAGTAATGTCATCTTCAAAACCTCCTTGCCAAGACATTTTAAAGTCCATGGGGGATATGTTAGGTGCCAATATTCCGGAGAACTCTGCAGCMTACTTCCAAAAGTAGGCTTGTAAATCTTGCCTTAAAAAAAAAATAAAAAGAGAGTGTTGCACATAAAGATCTTTACTTTTCTCAGCTGCTTTTCTTAAAGAACTGTTGAACATGGAAGCAGGGCTTTGTGAGCAGAGACAGTCTGGATTGCTGGTGGAGTGGGACAGGAGGAACAGTGCTCTGGCCTGAGAACTGCAGCTTTGTCACATCCGTGTGGCCCAGGTTGGCAACGGCCCTTGGGAGGTTGGGTGCCTGTAAGTGCCCGTGGGACTTGCTCTGATGCTGAGCAGTGAAGAACTGAATTGCAGGGATTTACTGAAATACGGGATTTGTATGTCCGCTTCTAGTTGGGAACAAGCAGGCCAGGAAGGAATTTGCATAGAAATAGTAATAGTATAGTATGCTATAGCATAATATCACTTAAGGGTTCCACTTAGTTAAAATCTTTAGGGTGAGACTCTTGGGTGCAAAGTTGCGGTTATCTGGTAAGTGGTGACTGAAGATAGGAAGAAACTTTAGTATTTGGAAGGGTCGCATTGAAAGTCAGGCTTCAGTGCAAGAGTCACTTTTCAAGGAAGCACGGATAAATGGATTAAAGAAGTGATAATAGGCATTTGATCTTGCTGAAGATGACAAGACTTTGATTTGATTGGAGCTTATTGTAAGTTATTTGCCACTAAGTATGTTTTTCTGCTAAAATGCTACAGCAYGTTTAGGTTTTTTTTCTTTTATTTGTTTACTTTTAGAGGAAAGGCGAGATGAAATGCAGTGTTATTTCGCTAAGTAATTGAAAACGCACAATGTCCTGCTGAGCATCCATTGCCGCTTGCTAGCAGAACAGAGCTGAATTAATTTTCCTCATGCTCTTGAATTGAGTTCTTGGTTCTCCTGGGGTGTTAAACTAATATCAGGCTATTTGAGGAAATGTTCTCCTGCTCCTTGACTCTGGTACTTGAGGAAACCCATTGCYGTATGTGGGAACAGAAACCAGTGGTAGAGGCACATGCAGTTTCTGCAGAGTCGTCACATTTGCTACTCTCTCCACAACTAGCTTCTTCCAAGAACRCTGCCTGTCAAGGCTTTTGTTTCTYTTTTTATTTGTTGTTTGAGGAAAATATTCCACTTTTAATAGATTGCTTTGCTTCCATGTAGAAAAAGACGTGGTTTTGGGACTTGATGTGTTTATTATTGATAGCTTATCTGATAGCTTATGGATTATTATTGGTAGTKTATTATTGATGAGTTGAAAATGTTAAAAGACCTCAAACAAATACTCGTATATCACCTTCTAAAAATCTGCACTTTCCCTGATCTTTCAAGCTGCTTGTTCCTGAGCACCCTCAGTGGCGGCCTGGCCGGGGGTCCAACACTCAGGCTGATAGAAGGTGTCCAAGTGTCGCTCTTCAGGCTCATGGAACAGAAGGAGACGACTCTGAACAAAGGGACTCTAAAAATCACCTTCAAAGCTTTCCTTCGAGCAAATCTTGTTGCTACTTGACTGCGTTCTGCAGTTTAAATTCCAGATTATACTTTGGCCTCCACCCAGACTCCAGACCTTCTCTTGCGTGTGTGACATACTTGATGTTGGCTTCCAAGTGCTTTGCTTTGTGGAGGAATCACCTACAATTTAAACTCAATGCAAGTCAGAGCGCAATTTAGCTTTAACCTTTTGCTTTAAATGTTGTTTTCAGGCATCCGAAGAGGCCTCGCTACGGGCTTTGGAGAGTCTAATGACAGAGTTTTTCCACAATTGCACAACAAATGAACGGAAACGTGAGATAGGTGAGTTCATACCAGTTTTAATGAATACTCACGTTCATTCTGCTGTTTGCATACATCAGCAAATGTAAATTAGTTTCTTGTTAAACAAAAGYGATGAATGAAAGTGCTCTACTTGATATGGTAAACGGCATCTTGGCCTCTCTTGCATGTGATCTTGAAGAATGGGAGAATTCCTCAAGAACACTTGTGGTATGATCTGGGTTTTGGAAAYCCTAGGAAAAGTCCTATCGAAAACATATCAATGATTGTCTGCTCTTGCAGGCCTGGAACAGCACCTTATTTCTCCAGAGTTATAACTTGGCTATTGTATGAAAAGGATGTTAGTTTTACTATGACGTGCACTGTTGGCTTGCATGTCTTGGGAGAGCTTTGCTTTCTACCTAGAGATGAAACATAGACTTCAGATTCTTCATATGTTAAGAAGAGAAAGCAGAAGAATGTGTCCTAGTTATGGTGAAATTACAAGTGGGGGAAAAAAATAGTGAGGTTGTGTTTTGGTTGGCCTTGTTAATTTTCTTCTGAAAACTGTCAGAGAACTTTTACAGGTGCTCTAGATAARCTTCCTGCATCTGTGGTTAATGGGCATAAATAGGCAAATAATCTGTCTGTTTGCTTTTCCTCTCAAACTTCTGCCATCTCTATCTTTGGTACCAGAAATAACAGCATGAAATACATTTCCTTTTCATGTTTTATAGGTAGTCRCTTGTCATGAAATGATCAAATCCCATACTTGCTTTCTGAATGTTCAGAGAAATCCTTGTTATACTGACCTAAAATAAAATTAAATGCTCTTGAAGCAGTCACATTAAATGAATAATGTTTTGATGCTGTGTGTGATTTGAAGTCCTTGCAGTATTTCACTGTGACCTAGTGTCCTACCATTTGTCTCTAAGTAGGTAAAATTGTAACGTTTGGTAATATTGCCAGTTGTTCAAGTTGCCTGTTATTTCCTGTCAAAATTTAATATTTTGTGTGTAACTTGTATTTTAGTATTAAGCTATTTGGTGTTATCCTGATGTCAAAACCGTATTTTCTGAAGTGACTTACTCATTTTGTTTTGACTGAAGCCTATGGTTAGGTGGTTTTTAATACTTTTGAGCATGATTATTCCAGATTGTGTTGCCTTCTGAAAATGGATATCTTCCATGTTCAGTGTGCTATGTATATGATGTCTTTGATCTGTTTACTGCTTATGTATTTTAATACTGTTTTTATTTTTTTTTTTAAGAGGAACTTTTAAATAACTTTGCCCAGCAGATAGGAGCCTGGAGATTCTGCCTCTATTTCCTGTCGAGTACAAGGAACGACTACGTAATGATGTACAGCTTGACTGTGTTTGAGGTAAGGTGGATACTGCTGTCTGCTTAGTGCCTTTTCCATGTCTGATGCAGTTTTTAGTTGGCAATCGATTGTATTTTAAAATGTTTGTCCAAAACAGCAATCCTAAATAAGTACAGAGATAAAGCTTGCTTTTATTGTTGTCTCCTAAAGGGATTATTTAATGGCTGGTTTAAGGTAGGAGAATATGAATCTTTGCACACAAATTGAAGAATTGCTTTCCTGGCATCTCTAAGTACGAATTACCTACAATTTCAGAGACTGCTCGAGTTTTCTTTACAATGCTTTTAGGAGTATTATTGCCTTCATRCTTTTTTAGGGTCAGAAATGAACCATGGTTATCTACCACTAGCTAYTGCGAGATGCAATGCTAGGAGGAAGGCAGAGTTACTGTTTTTTCTTCTGACTTTAGTACTTGTGGTTGATGCTCATTTGAACTACATCCAGCAAGTTTAAATGCTAGTTGTCGGGGAGAGGCTGCTTTTAGACCACATCCCACTTTGCACCTATTTATAATAGAGAACACGGCTATGGTTAGAAGCCTGAATGTTGACTCTTTGCTTAACTGTTGGATGAAACAAGTGCATTTCATGAACAGTTCGTTTTGCCGAACAGACTCCTCGGGAAACAGTGCAAAGTCTTACACTAACAAAGCACAATGATCTCCTCTGGGATGTGGTCAATGCCATGTCCTACCTTGGTCTGTTCATGGCCTTTTTTTTTTTTWTTATTAGACTTTTGACTGGGTTGGCAAAAAATGCACAAAAATGATAGAGGAGTGTGTYCCCTTCTCTGAGGATGTTACACAGTAGCAGCTTGCAGCAATTAGAGCGTTTTTCATGARGAAGAAAAGAAGTTTGACTGACCTCCACTCCTGTGGAAGGATTGGGGGGGAGAAAAATGCCAAAAAAATAATKGTGCCTAGGAGTAAGCAGAACAAAGACATCACTGTCCAAGTGTAAACTGAGAGRAATGAGCCCATGGCACAGCTGGGAGATCAGAATCTCCCAACTGAGAACCTGGAATTTCTAAATTTAACTATTATGCTGCCTGATCAAATGTGATTTGGTTGAATTTATCACCAAAGTATCTGTGTGAATACAAGGATTGTCTTCAAAACTCCCTGAGAATATTCTGTTCTCTAGAAAGTCATAAAGCAACAGCAGCTCCTCATGTCTCCCAGGCCAGATGAGTAGTTTTGCTCTTTTTTCCCCCTCTGAAAGTATTAATAGGTTCATAAAGTTGTGACYTCAAAGTCAGGAGTAGGACAAAATTCTGTGAACATTTAGCATGAATATTAATGCTAAAGCACCCCCTTATTTTTGCTAATGCTTCTGAGATCTTGTTCCAGACTTCCTCCAGAGTAAAGGACCCTTGTTCACTCGGTCTTGCTGGTGAAAWCAAAGCTGTTGGTTTTAAGCAGTGCTTCTAGACAGTATCTTCTCTGCCCCCGAAACAAAAAGCAACTTCTTTGAGGCACTTCATTTATAAATATCAGTGAAACCTCTATACTGTGAATTGCAGTTGTTTGTACCATAATAGCAGCCTACCACTTTCTTTAGCAAAGCACTTCACTGCACAGGATTTCTTCACTTCAAATTATCCAAATGATTTGCCTGCAAATGGGTACAGATGCTGCCTGAGTAGCAGGCCTCCTGAATAAGTCATCCTGAGAGGCTCAGCTACTAATACTCCAGAGGCCTTAAATGGGATTGTAACATTGCAGGAAAGTAATTTTCCAACTTTGCCTTGTTATGGATATTGTCCATTTTAAAATGGGCAGAAAGCTTTCTGTTAAAGTGGTATCTGGTTGCTGCAAAGTTCTTGAACCATGAGGTAACCTCCMAGCTTGGACCTTCAGGAGACCCTTTCTGCATCAGGTTCATCCAAAGCAGAACTTGCTTCCCCTTTGTTTCTGCCTCTTTCGAGTTGTGCTTCCCTCTTTCAAAGGGTTCAGGGTTAAAAGATGGTGAAAAGGCTTTATTTTGTGTGTATGTAAATTAATTCTGGGTGACCTGGAAGTGGTTGAATTGACATATACTGCATGCTGTCACTTGCCAGCTGATCAAAATGCTGCTCCATTCAAGACTGCATTGGTAGCAGCTCCTGGCACAAAGAAGCACATCCCATGAAACTGTTGAATGTTGGAAATATCTTCCAAATCTGACCTTGTTCCTTGTTTATGGTGGAGCTTGTACCTGCGCGCTGCATGCTGTGAGTGCCGAGTTACACTCAGCAGCTTGAGATGTTGCTGTCCCAGTTGTCCAAGTACCCCGTTTGGTAGCAGCGAAGCTTCTTCCAAGCTACAGTTAATGGTGTGCAGCTTGTGCCTTCTCTTCAGCTGCTCTTGGTCTGCCCTAGCTTTCATTAGCTTAAGCAGTCTGTAAGGTGAATTTATGCGTCAGAAGTTTGTGTGTCTTTAAGGTGTCAGAAACTGTAGCAAGCTGCTGAGCAGCTGTACTCTTATATTTCAGCTCTTTGCCCAGTGGAGCTGTCAGGCCCTGTYGAACAGGGTTCTTGTGAAGTCTTCTGCAAGAGGATAATTTTATATTTTGCCTGCTAATATCTATTCCTTTCCTTATCCTGCAGGCCTGCCCATAGCAGCAGAGATTGCTGAACTAACTCAAGTGTAGATGCTTAAGTGTGAAGTTGTCATGCTTGGTCAGGAGACGCATGGGTAGATGCTTAGCTTGGAAAGCTATAGCCTTGTCCCTGCTTGGGAGTTGTGACAGGCAGCACATGAGCATGATGGAGCAGCACGCGGTTGTCTGTCCTTGCATTATGTATCCAAATTCTCTCGGTGAGAGTAGTATTTGTTCAGCTTTCAGAGTCAACTTGGTAAYTGTGACTGTTCTGTGTATTTGCTTTGAGGTAACTTTTGCCTATGTTAAGGAAGCTGTGATGAAATGTGTTAAGATATTTTTTTCTGCAAGATACCAGGTGTCTTTGAGTTAAGGTTACCCTATTCAGACGCTTAACTGCTCAACTTCATTGAAGCATTTAATTTTAGCACTTCTGATGTGCTCATCTGGGAGGCCTGTTTTTTTTTTCAGAACCTAATCAATAAGATGTGGCTTGGAGTCCCATCACAAGACAAAATGGAGATCCGCAGCTGCCTGCCCAAGCTTCTTCTAGCTCACCACAAAACTCTGCCTTACTTTATCAGGAATAAACTCTGCAAAGTCATTGTGGAYATTGGCCGACAAGACTGGCCAATGTTCTATCATGACTTCTTCACYAACATCTTGCAGGTAAGAATATATCTTTGGAAACTAAACAGAAGTTTATAACAGAAAAAAAAATAGACTAATTTGTAGAGAGACTTTGGTATTGTTTCCTTGAATAGCTGGCTTCTCTTGACAMGGTTAAATAAGAAACAGTTACCTGAAAAATGAAGAGTTTTCTAATTCCTTTTCTTTTGTTGAATAGCTCTTAGCGTCTCACATTTTTTTTTTCTCTCTGCCTAACAATAATTGATATTAAATGGAGCCACCTTCTGACATTTAGGAGCATTTGGTTGCTGCTTGGTGCTATACTGACTGTTGGGAAAAAATAAGCTGGCTTGGTGGCAGATCTGCGAATACTCCCCTGTAGGGCAAGCKGTGTAGAGGGTTATATTGCCAATATGCTACATGAGCTGACAGATGAGCTCTCCTGAGCGTTGGTGCAGCAGCCTTAGTAAATCAGAGCTGACCGCACCTCGGTGCCAGTTCTCTGCCAYGGCAGGATCAGTAGAAGGGAACATGTGCTGTAGAGGTTAACTTCATACTCAAAACACTAAAGACACAAGTTCCTTTGTGTCAACCCTGTTGTCAGGGCAAAGTCCCACAAACTGCTGCACCGAGTTTTGCCAGCAAATGTCTCGGCATTCCGTGCCTTAGTTACAGTCGGAGTCCAGGATATGTCCATGAGGTGAAGTCTACCAGGAATGCTGAGCAGCAGCTTTCCTGTGCAGTTGAATTTCTAGGCGTGAGTAGCATTTCCTCAAGGCTTCCTGGATATTTTGCAGCTCACATGGGCCTGCAGTGTCCTAGGGATGCTGCTGCTGGCTCCTAAACCAGTTAGTTTAAAGTTGGCTTGCCTGCCTTTACATAATGCTAAAGGCATAGACATGACTCAGATCTTGACCTACTCTGCTTTCCATGAGCTCTGAACCTGAACAAGACTCAAGAAATTTCTAAAGTCTTCCTGATYGTAATTAGAAATTCTTGACTTGCCTTCTGTTACTCAGGTAACAGGTTATGCGGGTGAAGATCTCTCAGCATTTTAGCTTTAAACTCAAGATACCTTCTTGAACAAACCCTGTTCACACAATATTTTTGATAGAGGTGCTRTACAGTGCACAAGTATCAACTGCACTTTGAATTTAAACTGTGTATCTGTTGAAAATGTGTAGAGTATAGGTTATTCCAAGAAAAAAAAGTCAGTAAAGCTCTAGGTGGGTCACTATTGGAGACTCTCAGGAAGCTTCTAAATCTTCTGTTGGGGATTTTTTTAACCAATTTTATTGGCTAAACTTATGTTAACAGTGTTGGTTTGAGCCAACACATTCAGTGCAAAGCTGAAGTCGAAAGGTGCAGCCTGAGCTGAACTGGCAGCTCGCTGCTGCCTCACCAGAGCCGCCCTCCTGCTTTCATTGGAGTCCTGCATTTCCAGTTCTCTTAAACCTGTTTATATTTGGTTTAACAAGGCTGTGTGTAAAATGAAGTGCTGCATGGTCTTCTCTGCTGGTGTGATTACATTGATGTGAATGCAGCTGTGCCTCCAGAGGAGCTGCAAGGCAGTAACTCAAATAAATCATGGTCCCAAAGTGTCAGGGGTTTGTTTAAGACGAATGGATCTAGTATTAATTGCAAAGTCAGAAAGTGACAGCTTTGCCTATGAGGCGTGTTAGCAGCGGAAATAATCTCTTTTCTAAGAGCCTTCTGTAATCACGTAGTGCAATATATYGTGTGCTTCCCCCCTCGAGCTAATCTTATAATAAGTACTGTGACAACYGTCTGCAGTTTGGGTGTTTGGTTTCACCTGGATTTGCAATTGAAATGTCCTCTGAGCTTCTGCTTTCTTTCCTAGCATGCTGGAGTTTAAGTGATTGCAGAGCTTGCTTTTGGGTATCTGGCTTTTCTCCAGCCCTCCTCTTCCRGGCTCAGCTTCTGAAGGAGTGTTCCCATTAAGTTAGTTTCTATAGCACAGGCCTTCCAAAAATGTTCTGAGAAAGCATGGGAAGAATATTAATATTGACCTTTAATATCCCCAAATTATGAAGAACAGCAAAGTARTCGCAGGTAAAGCCCTATCTCAACTCCGCCTTCGAAGGTAATTTGAGCTGTTTGATTACTTAGGATTGAATTGTAAGCCAGTACTCAAAATAGACTCAAACTTTTATTGACCCGCTGGAGGAAAAGTAATTTGGGCTATTGTGCTGTCATTATGCAAAAGCAGCAGTTCTTAGAAAATGYGGCTTCTGTGAAGGTATGAATTCGTTTGACATTAGCAGTGCTGGGCAGCAGCACTTCAGCAAACTTCCTGGTGTCGTCTGAAAGTGTTCTGGGGAAATGCTAAATCTCTTCATAGCTTACCAATATGCTCCATATTTCATTAACTTTCTTCTCTAGCCATTTGCTTCTTTGCCAAACATCTGCTTCAAATACCCGATTGAGGGTCATATCTGAAGGAAGAAGTAACAGCTCTGCTGTTGGAAGAGGAACAGGGTTCTGGTCTGGTCTCGCCTCCACCCCCACGCCAGCTGCCATCGTTAGAACAACATAAATATAGAAGAGGTTAATAGTCATTATGCTTACTGGTAAATTCAGATTTGATATATGGATATGGTCTATGGCTTAGATTTTTTTTTTTGAGCAAGGGGATATTTTTTCCCTTCTGATTCCTTGGCATAGTTAAATATGGATCTGAGTACAGTGATTTGAAGAAAGGAGATGGAGATAGGTCACTCTTGCAAATTTAAGAGAAAAAAAGACTTTGAAATATGAACTGCTGCTTTAATAATAACTTTTAAGATAAGTGAGAAATTAATCTCAGAGTACTGACAGGTCTTGGGAGATCAAGCAATCAAGTGGCATCAGCTTAAGATGTTGCTGCTGTCCTAGACTGCCACCTTTATGGTCCCATTTGAGCTTAAGCTTCAGTTGCTGCTGAGGACCCTCAGGCTGCTGGGGATGTGGCCTGTCCTGCGCACATTGCTGCTCTTGCCAGTCCCCTATGGAAAGCAGGAGATAGCAAGGGTCGTGCAGCAGAAGGTTACTGCAGGAAGCTGTTTGCTTGCCTTCAGTGTGGACATCAGCTACAACTGAAAAAGCAACCCAGATATTCTGTGAGCTCGTCTGTGTGCCCTCCCGCTTGCTTTCTGGAAGCCAGACTCATCCCGTCACACGGAGAGCTCGCGTACGGGCTTTCCTTGCCATGTGCTTCCCTAAGCTGTAGCCTGAGTCGTGGTAAGTCAGTTTGTCCCTGCTTTGGGGGCTCAGTTTGARTAGGGCTGAGGTCAGTCTGTGTTAGGGGATTTGGGATTTAAGGATTGCTTGTGATGGCCTTTAGATTCCTTTCCTTTCCTCTCCCTCCTGCCCAGAATTAGAACGTAAGTTGCTTTGGATATTCCAGCCCAGCAGAAAAGMACAACATTAAGCTGAAAATGAAACTTTGTCCCACTTGAATTTGTCTCTAATATCCCAGAGGCTAATGAAGGCAAAAATTTTTCTTTTTTTTCTGGCTCTGATCCCATGTTTTCTGTTCATATCATTCTTTTTAAAAGATTTACATCATTTCCARTATACTTATGCAGGGAGATCTATCCCTTAATCATGTTCTCTGGTCATTCAATATTGACTATGACTGTTTATGAGGTATTAGAAGGAGCAAGTTTTGTGTCTTGTTTTTTTTAACGTTGAATCTGCTTGGCTGGTGGCACTGGCTCCTGAGTGCCTCCAGAAGCAGCCCCAYTGCATAGTAAAACCACTGGTGCTGAGGCAATTCTGAGAAGTGGTGATGCTGGCAGACATGAGGCAGTAAACAAGGAACAAACTGTTACTGGTAAACCTGTTGGAAAAACAAACGTGGGCAGTGACATGATGAAAGCTTTCTTGAAACCCCAAGGATTCCCATGGTGCTTGAACTGTTGCAACATTGCGCATTGGTGTCTCAGGAAATCAAGTGCCTGCAGTTCTCCTTGCTCAACATGCAGTTCTATAAACTGTGGGAATTGATGCTGCCTTAGTCTTGAAGCACTGGTGAGCTGCTAGTATTGCCGAGCTCTGATATTTTTGCAGAATGTTATACCATGCTCGTGTGGCTTCCTTTCAGTTAATTCAGTCTCCYGTGACCACTCCTCTGGGACTGATCATGTTGAAAACTACTTCGGAAGAACTGGCATGTCCGCGAGAGGATCTTAGTGTGGCCCGGAAAGAAGAATTACGGAAGCTGCTCCTGGACCAGGTGCAGACAGTCCTTGGGCTTCTCACAGGTAGGAGTTATCTGCGTTTGCAGCTTTGAAACAAATAGGCCACACTCTTGTTTTYAGTGAAGCAAGCTGGGGGCTTTGTGGTAGCTGCTTTCTACTGGTTGAGCACTATCAGATCTGCTTAGGGCAAGCCTCAGCTTACTACAGAGCAAGCCCATGTAGCACAACAAATTTGTGTAAGCRTTTAGTGATTTCTTCAAGCTCTTTAAGACAATGTTCCTAGTCAAAACTCTATATCATCACAGTCTACTGAAGTTTTATCTTGGTCTCCAACACATTTGTTAGAGGAATTTGTGGTTTTGTTTTTGTTGTTTTAGCATATTTTAAAGAATGTCTCTTTGGCCAGGTATTTTGGAGAGCATCTGGGACAAACACAGTGTTACTGCTGCCACTCCACCACCATCCCCAACTTCAGGAGAAAGTGGTAAGGATGGCTAAAACTGAGTACTTCAACTTTCAGGTAGCTTGAAGGTACTGTCTTGTAGACTAACTTGCAATATGAAGCATAGATTCCTTCCTGTGTCTAACCTATTGTGGTAACCTTTTCCTAAAGYTGTATGTAGGCCATCAAATTTCTGCTAAGTAAGGTACATCTTACCAGAAAAAGCAACTTTCACAGCAGGAAATGCTCTGCTGAAAATGCTGCCCCATTCAAGAGTACACATACAGCTTCCTGTTGTCTTCAGATGGCAGTAGGCTTTGTGAAGTGTCAACTCAAAATGCTTTAGCCTCAGTGAGTTGAGTGTGTCATCTGTGAATTAAAGCTGTAAAGGCACATCAGAAGCCAGATCAGTAAAACTGCAGTTCTAATTTAAAAGCAAAAAAACTTCAGGACTTTGTGCATACGTTCTGCTTCTCTTAGCCTTGTACATGGCTGTTTTTTCAATCTGTGCTTGTTTACCTATGTATTCCTTAGTTACCTTTGAAGTAACACATAAGAACRTACATAACAGCTTAAGAAATGTGCTATATGTTATACTGCTATGTATGTTMTTGTGCATTTAATTTATCCTTTTAAGGTAAATAGGGGCAGCTATTGGTATAGAGAGTTACCCCAAACATAAAGGCATCCTTCATGACTACCAGTTTATCTGGTACGTTGATATAGCAAGGACCTTTTCAACAGGCTTACCCAAGACTTGCTGTCCRGCAGCACACGTTGTGTTTGTTCTTGCTTCTCAGAATACAGAGCAAGAAGAAACACTAATGCTGTGAAATCACCATTTTGTTTAAAAATTCTTACCTTCCCTGTCTGCTTTAAACAGGGAAGAAAGAGGACCTTAGGGTCAGGAATTCTATAATGCCCAGTTGCATAGGGTGAGATGAAAGACCTTTGGATTTCTTTTTTCTTCTCTCTCCAGGATAATTATTGATGGAGAGTTGTGGTCAGAGTGTATTGTGTTCTGTGAATTAACAGAGGTACCTTGGACTYGTCTTTAGCATATCAAATCAAAGTTGCAAATCACCTACTGGTGGCCAGGTTGCACTACTCAGCTGTATTAAGTTTTTGTGTTTTGATGTCATGTGAAATTTTCACAATTAAGTTAGAATTGGACAAAAACTTCAAATGCTTCTGTCCTAAAAGAGCGCAAGACACTTTTTGCATTTATATAGAAAAATAATTTAAAAAAAAAAAGCTTATTTTTAAGAGGAAAATTCTGCTTCAGTAAACAAATCTTTTTAAAAAATGAGAAAAGAGTTCTGCCTGGAGCATTGCTTTGTATGAATGAGCTGCTTGGGAAGRGCAGGAATGCTAACCTCATCCACTGTGCCAGCAATCACCATACTGTGCTATGACATTAAAAAAGATTGTCTTCCAAGGCAAAAAGCTGATTGAGGCTGGTTTCAACACTGTTGGTAGCAAGTGACTCAGTGGTCAATAATGCTGTATTTGTACAAAGCAGCTTGAATTGCTTGGTAAGCTAAATGCCCTTTCGCAGAGTGTTATTTAATGCAGACAAATTCAAGGTCATACCTACAGAACAGGGTACTGCACCTTGGACAGCGTTTTTGAGAACTCTGATTCACTGAGAGCTTTGAAGTGCTAATATCTTARACTGGAATAACCCACAAATTTTCTGTTTTATTGCCTGGATTTGCAGTAGAAACAATAAGTGGAGTGAAGTCTGGGGTCGTTCGCAGTGAAAGTCYTTCTCAAACATCCTCTCAGTTCCTCAAGGAATCGCTTGGTAGTGATTTTAGGTAATATTTCAGGGAGTGAACGTGTCCTGTKTTTCCCACAGATTCAAAAATCTTGAGGTCTTCCCCATCTCCCTCTCTTCAACAACAACAAAAGACTTCTCACACAGTGTATTCTCATGGTAATTTCTAGTAATTCAGACTGCACCAATAGTTCATTTAGAAATTCCAGACCAAGTTTCATAGGTTCCTGCTTATGTAATTTTTTTATTTGAAACTTTTTTTCCATTAAATGTGTGTTCTCTTAACTACTCTCACTTATTTAAACTGCAATTCAATGTCTCAAATTCCAAAACAGCAGCATTGGGTGCTTCATGCTCCTGTCCACTGTTAGCTCATTTGATGTATTTTATGACAGACTTTTTTCCTTTTGATTTCTTTTAACTTTGTTGCCTTTTAATTTGATGAGTATCGAGGTTCACAGGATTAAAAGCACTGATTAGATTACTAACATTTAGAACTGAAAATGGGTTCTAGACTTCTTAAYGTGGAGTTTACAGACAGACAAGCAGTCAGCATCGGTTACATGGCTGTAGTGGCKTAGGGCACATTTTCCAGGATTTATTTACAGATGGAAACAAATGCTTTTTTGGAAGGTGAATTGCGTGGGAAATCTGACTTCAGCAATATTCTGCTGTGAAAGTCTGTATTGTGTATTGTTAATTGTTTCTCTGTCCKTCAGATGAAATAAATCATGTTCCAAAGTCCTTTGAGTTCCTGTAAATCCTTAATGTCTTCTGTTAGAGCTAAAATAACTTGTTAAATCTATAATGCTTCCTTATTTATTTTTGTTCAGGGAAAGTTACCTACAAGTCTTGTGCCATTTTWAAATTGCATTTAAAGGCTGTGTTAAACTCATTTTTTTCCACTACTCAAGGCGTAGAACTATATTTTATTGTACGAGGGAACACTGAAGTTATTGGATCAGTATGGAATTTTCTCATCACTAATCTCTCTGCCTCTAAATGTTTTCTTGGCATGGTTTATCTCTTCACTTGATGAATACCTTCCTTTGGCGTATTCACTCATGTATGGTAAACAAAGGAGTAACAGAAGTAAATATTTGCTGCTTCCTACTCCCGCAAAGCTAACGTGATCCTAGCCCCCTCCAGGAACTTTCTGCTTGTGCATGAATGCYATTGTTCCTGTAGACATGTTTTCAAGGATAGCAAATATGAGTTAACACTCTGAACYTCAGTGATTTAACTGGGTGCAAAATAGGTATTCAGACAAACGACTGTGAAGTACAGAAACTTAATTTGAAATTTCTTGCTGAGGTTGATGTGTTAAAAGATAAGAATCTTACTTTGTTGTCTGATTTTGTGGAATTTGCTGGCCTGGACATCTGAAATACATAGAAGCATTTCTACTTTTGCAAAAGCCCAATGCAAGTAGCTCTTGAATTGCAGCATACTTGTATGTATATTTGAATGTAATGGGATGGGGGCTACCTTGATATTAAGGCTTAAAGTCCAGAGTTAATTCAACTCAAGTAATGTGATTCATGAAAAGCAATGGTGGGACTGATAGGATGGGAAAGGATCAACACTCAAGTTTGACAGGGAGCCTAGAATCCAGTGATGCATGATATCCTGATAGAAAAATGGAAACTTAAGAGGAATCTGTTCATTTGTGCTTCTGAGTAATTTGGAAGTAGCTCAGTAAATATCTCTCTTATTGTTGTGATGAGTCACTTCACTTTAATTAAACTTGCACAGATTATTTTTTTTTCTGGAGAAATGCAGCTTCTCTAATGGGAAGTGGCTGTGGATTTTTTTCTAAGTGAAAAGATTGATCCCACTTAAGGGAGTAAATTAKGGAGTAAATTATATTGAATGGCTTGGAGAAGATAAATTAGTTTTCAGCTTGTGGTCTTTGGAAGCCTGTGAACTGGCAGGCAGTCTAGTTGATAGTATCTGCTTGCATTTCCATAAAACTTCCATCAAGATTGCTTACTAAAAGCTTTTGGGAAAGCAAGACCGTCATGGGGTAAGGGGAGAGTCTTGGTACTGGTGATTAGTGAGCAAGGTAGGAGGTAAAGGGTGAGTGGAAGTGGTCTCGCAGTGAGGAGGAGTATGCTGGGGCCTGTGCTGCTCAAGGTGCTTGTAAAGACCTGTGAAAAGGGGTCAGCAACCAGAAAAGGAGATGTGCTAATGGCAACATAATCAGAATAAAGAGGGCTGGTCAGAGACCTGCAGGAAGATCTTGAAAGTTTCTCRACTAGGCAGTTGGTAGGTGAAATGCAATACAGGTAATAGAGTAACTGACTTTTGGCAGGGAAGTACAATGCTCATCTCATGCCAAATCATGGACTCCGAGCTGACCTTTACCATATGAGAGGACTGCGTGTCTTGAATGACTTCCAAGTAAGGAACAAGGAAGGTGGAGAYACTCTTCCCTCTGAAAGAGAAATTGAGGGGGAAGACCAGCGATAGAGAGCTATCAATTGAGTGACATGAAGATGAATGGATTTTTTTTTCACTGTTTCTTTGTTTTACAGGAAGTAAGAAGTGAAAGTAGCAGATGACAGACTCAAAACAAGACAGGGCAGTTCTGCACCTGTCGTAGAGTGAAACTGGAAGTCTGTCACGGGGCATTGCACATGCTAGAGTTACTGTGGGTTCAGGGAGAGGCTGGACAAAACCATGGAAGATAAATCCTGTTAGGCAATAGGGAGACCCTTGTACTGCAAGTGTTGTAGGCTGGGAAATGCAATACGTGCTTGTATGGACCTTTGGTCACTCTGGGAAAAAGTGCTGGGCTGTGGTTTGATTTGRTCTGGCTAGGTACCCTCTCTCATGTAATCCATCAACTGTTGGAGACGAGCAAAACCAGCCTTGCTACATTTCATTCCTATAGAGATGCAACAGAGTTTGTGTAAGTGCATATCAAGGATGCTCTGCTTCACAAAGGAGAGAAGTTTTATAAGTCCCTAAATGGGACACTACGAAGTTGCTATTATCACCTTCTCCAAAACACTGCATATATGTTACTGATTAAGGCCAGAAGGGCAGTACTAAGCTGAAACTTAAGTATTGTTTGAACCCTTTCCAGCAACTTGTCTGATCTGATATGAAATCATGAGTAAAAAAACCCAGGAAAGCCTTGGAATACAAAATTACTTGGTTGGAAAGAGGTCTCAAAAGAGATCTCTTGTGCTGCTTTGCAAAACTGTTAATTGTATGTTCATCTCGTATATTTGTACACTTGCTGCATGGCACAGGCTCCAAAGGGCTTCTCATGTGTAGGTAGGGCTTACAGATGCATTACCTGGAGGTAACTGCTTTATTGCTAATGGAGCTACATGTGTTTTTCTCYCTAGGTGACCTGTTAAGTAGCCTGTTGCAGAGTCCCAGTGCAGCCAAATTAYTGAACCAGCCAATCCCCATCCTTGATACGGAGAGTGAATATATATGTTCCCTGGCACTGGAGTGCCTGGCGCACCTCTTCAGCTGGATCCCTTTGTCCACTAGCATCACYCCTTCACTCCTCACCACCATTTTCCACTTTGCTCGCTTTGGCTGTGACACTCGGGTTAGGAAGATGTCTTCTGTCAATGGCAGCAGCCAGAACTCAGTACTGGGACAGGAGCGTGGCCGCCTTGGCGTCTTGGCTATGTCTTGCATCAATGAACTGATGTCTAAGAACTGTGTGCCTATGGAGTTTGAGGAGTATTTGTTACGGATGTTCCAGCAGACTTTCTACCTCCTGCAGAAGATTACCAAGGAGAATAATGCCCACACGGTGAAGAGCCGACTAGAGGAACTGGATGAAAGGTAAGAGAAACCAAACAGCTAAGGAGCTGTGCTAGGGCCTCTTGCTTTCTAAAGGTCTGTCTTTGTTAAATTTGTGGTCATGCATGGTGTGTCTAATCACCTTTTTTTCAGAGTTCTCTGCTCGTGGAGCCAGGCAGAAAGGTAGGTGCACAAAGGTAAGGTGCTGACAAGGGGCTGAGTTTGCTAAGTGACCATGGTGGCACAGGTTTGTATTCTGTCCTGTCCTCTTCCTCCCCTTCCCCCCGTTCGTCACTGTTTGACTGCAGGTCTGAGGTGGCACAAGAGCTGAACCTGCCCTTCATTCAGTTGTAACAGAGCAGCAGAAGAGGCACAGTGAGGTAAAGGAATTGCAGTATTCCCTTTCCTGGTTGATATCTGCCTTCTCTGTCTTAAACACAGACTTACAAAGAGTGGGTAGATATTCTGCAAGCCATGGCTTGAAAGAGAATAGAAGTGGTTTCATACTCTCCATGGAGGTGTGACAATTCCCGATTTTTTTATTTTTTTTTTTTAAATTTCTAGTGTTGTTTTTTAACAACACTGGGAGATGGCTGTGAATGGAGCTCCCCAGGCTGAGGTGAATGACTCCACCTCAGCAGCTGTCTTGCATGGCTGTTGACTGGAAGTAACAGGGGCATTAGCAGCATCCTGCGAGGTTGCATATTCTTTTCTCTCTTTTCCAGAAAGTTACTACCATGCTTGTTGCCTCAAACAGCTTGACTGTTTTAATATGAGATATTCCGGGCCTGTAGAGGTGATAGCAAGACTGTCTTGCTGTCGTGTTAAGTGATTGAGTCCCTGTGTTGACAGGGTGGTGAAAGGGGGACGCCTTGACGCCGCCTTTCACCGCAGGCCTCCTGGCAAGYGTGTGCCTTGGGAAGGCAGGCAGGCTGATGCTCGTGCTGGCAAACGCCTTGCGACGGTGTGACTGTGCCCAGCATCTCGTTACGGGTGCGGGCTGGTGGGAATAAACGGCATGGTGATGCTGAGTAAAGTGTTTGTTCCCAGTTGCAGCAGACAGGATTTTGAGGCTCGTTTTACTGTGATAGCTACAAGGAGTGAAACCCAGGACCAAGCAGTGGGTCTGTTTGTACAGATGACTTGCATGGTTCATTCTTCTCTAGAAATCTTTTTTCTTTTTTCGTGTCTTTAGATGCACTTGTAACTTTAGGATAATAAATCTAGAGTAACATCTTTTTGACTAACTTGCTCTGACTTCTGTATTGCTCGGCTTCTTAAGAGCAGGCGTGTGATCTACATAGTACAGTTGAAGTCTGGGATTTCATATATGTGGTATGTGTGCAGAGTGCCACTGTTAAAATTCTGAAAATGTCAGTAACACTGTTGTGGAAATCCAYGAGTCCCTGTATATTTCTGTTCTCTCATTTTTCCTATGGGAAGTATCAGTAAGCAATCTTCATTGATGAGACTGTGGAACATCTATAGCTCTGCTATAGAGATCATGTTGCTGTAATTGTTTTGATCTGCTGCTTATGCATCTTAATCAGCAATTAATGTCTATAAGTGAGATTTTTTTTTTTTTTTTTATTCTTTGCTGAGGTCTTGAAATAGGATTGTAAACAAGATGCTCTGGAAGGTGTTTGGAAAACTCTAGCTGGCTTCTGTAGGTGTGGAGCCTTCTCTGAGCTGACTCACCTCAGCTCGGAAATGGCTTTGCCTTAAAGATGGCAAGATTTTTCCCTTCTTCTTTCAGTGGGATAGATTTACTTATTTCTAATACTAAAGAACTGACTGCACGAAACTCTTTTTYACTTGGGCTAACAAAGTCCTCAACAGAACTGGCGCTGTTTGAACTATCTTGCTGCAGTGTATTGCAGTCTTTGGAACTTGTCTGCCCCAAATCTGTTCTTTCCCCTGCCTCCTGTGGTGGTTTATCTTCTGTTTTACTATAAAGTCAGTGTGGTTTTGATTAGACTRTACTGTCAGACTAGTGCAGAAAAAGATAAAGCTTGAACTATCTTTCGCTGTCCTGTTCTACTGGCCTTAATTTGATGACTCCAAGATATTTTATGGAATTATAAGCCATAGCAGAACAGGATACCAATTTCAGTGATCTCTGAGCACCTCTTTTAAAAATATAGATAAATAAAAAGTGTTTTGCACAAGATAATTTGTTTTTGCTGAATACTTTAATTTTGAAGCCTTTTGTCAGTAATGAAGTCATGTTTAGTGACGGTAAGTCTTGCCAAACAGACAGTGCCACATAAATGTAAATCTGGTCTTTTTGCATATTCCATACATTGTGTGGTTTTGTAGACTTAAACTTAACTATCAGTGATGCACCTTTTTGCCAGCTGGTTGTGCCTCCAGTCTTGAGTGAGTTCTGATTTAGAAGGAGCAGTTCTACTCAAAACAGAGTGTGCTGGTGGAGAGCAGGGCAGTTCAGTAAAGCTGTCCTGTTCAAGCCTGTCCAAGCATGTCTACCACTTCGCTGCTAACCCTAGTTTCCTGTTTCTTGGAGGGAAAAAGAAAAGAAAAGAAAAAAAATATATTCTCATTCCTTAGAATTCCTAGTGAATGGGAAAGACGAGCTTCTCTGCAGCTGGGTTACTGAAGCTCTTGGTATTTGTCATCATCATGCTGTGGTCATGTATATGGAATGATGGAATACCTAATGGTTTGCTGTCTAGATAAATGTAAAGGTGATTTCTAACACTAATGAGGTTCATGCTGTGCAGTGCGTGTTCTTGTTGCACAGTATGAGCTTACCCCTGTGGCCTTTAATTTTCCTTCTAATAGAGTTGTGTGAGACTCGCAGAAATTTTGTTAACAGATTCCCTTTTGGATCTTCACTTATGCAATCCCAAGTATTGAAGTACTCAGGGGTTTGGACATTGGCTTGTCTTGAATTTATCATCTAATTCAGTCACAAAATACCAAGCTCACTAAAGAAGTGTATAGATGATATGCATAAGAAATATGGTCTGCAATGCATAAGAAACAATCCTTTCTGGTCCTAAAGTACATGACTGTCCAATCACTTGTTTTTGTTTTGTTTTGTTTTTAACACATGTATTGCTAAATCTCGCATTAACTTCTTGCTTCCAGCTAAATCTCCTCACTGGTAGAGTTTGACTAACCCTACATGYACACTAGTAAAGATAAGCCTTGCTGTTAAATGCTTATTTCTCTAGGGTGGGGGCTGTACTTATTTGCAGGCCTGGTGAAACTCAATTATATTTATCTGAATATTAAAGTTGCTTTTGACTAGACTGTCTTTTCTACTGTTTCAGGTATTAATGGAATGAAGGGTTGCCCATCCTGTAGGTAACTGTTGCAGGGCTTTATATATTAAATGTCCTTCTGCCTATTAATTTTAACTTCCTTTTTAATGAAAAGGTTTTGAGTGAGTTTATCAATATTTTGATGAAATTTCTTCCATTTGTAGTCCTACATGTTTTCTTAATTGTGTTTTCTTTCCCATGTAGCTACATTGAGAAGTTTACAGACTTTCTCCGTCTCTTTGTGAGCGTCCACCTACGAAGAATYGAATCCTACTCTCAGTTCCCTGTGGTTGAATTTCTGGCGCTGCTGTTCAAATACACTTTCCATCAGGTATCCCACTACAGTAGTGTGTTTCTCAGTCCTTTTTCCTCATTCCTCTGCTCTCTCCTGTATAGTACAGGTGGCTTGTTTTCCCCAGTGGAGTCAATACCTAAAGAGAGCATAGAAAAAAAATTAATTAGTGTGACTTACCGGTAGTGCTGATGACTTCTAAATAACTTGATGTTCTGACTATTGATTTTGGGTTTAATTGGAGAAAAGTAGTCAGATGTAGTTACCTTGCATGAGTAACTTTGTCTGRTGTATAACTTTTCTCTGCCAATCTTTAGAAAATATTGTCTGGAAAATCTTTATTGCTTGCTTGTTTTATATTTGGGGGTGCTCTTATTTCTCTGGAAGCTGCTGTTTTAATGTTTCCACGTCTTTCTTGTGCTTGTTTTTAACTATTCTCCAAAAGCTCAATCCTGAAACCTGAAATAACTGTTACTCTACTTTAGAAACTACCACATGCATTTGATGGTATTTGCTACCAATGGGAATAATGGTAAAGAAAGTCTTGTGAAGTTGATGCAGCAAGCCATAAAATTTGGTTCTAAAATTTGCTGAGACCACCTTTGCAGTTTCTGRGTTCCCACCTTAGTGCTAAAGCTCATGTTTGTCTTCTGAGTGTTGAAACTTGTAAATCAGCCCAGTGATCTTGTAGGCATTTTTCAATGGAGTGAGAATCCAGTGCTGAATGGAAGTTTTTCTCATTACTTGAAGTKTATGCTAGCTTCTCCTCTCCCTGTGATTAGAAAACAGTCTTGCCATAGTTTGTGGCATTCATTTTGGATTTTGGTGYATTTCAGCCTACCCATGAAGGTTACTTTTCCTGCTTAGACATCTGGACACTCTTCTTGGACTATCTGACTAGCAAAATTAAAAGTCGTCTGGCAGACAAAGAAGCAGTCCTTAACAGGTAAGTGATCAGGTCCGTCAGGATGTGACGGCTGCAATGAGGTTTCTCCTGGTCACTATGGAAGAAAATGAGGAACAAGACATTTTTTTACACCACCTTTACACATGCTCATGTTACATTACATATCAGTTCACATTTTTCAGTTAAAATCCTTGAACTATTTTTGAGTAGTAATAGAAAAACCAAGTTTATATTTTTATGTTGTTGGCAGCCCTTCCTTTGTTGCATCTTGAAACAGGTGACTCATTTTATCAGAAGTGCCTTTGCTGTCATTTAATAAAAAAAAAATAGTAAACATACTGATACCTTGTTCAAGTTTAGAGGCTTAAAAACTATGATGGCATGTGCCCTGTTGTGTTTCACTAACTGCAGGAGTTTCTTTCCTTTTGAGTATGCTAAATATAAGTAAGCGGTTAGTTATTGACATGCAGCCTGGCACCGTAACCACAAAGAACAAATGTGGAACTAAGTTACCCCAGGCAATTCTTTTCCTTTCAGCATGGGAACTCTGTCTTTTTGATTTCTCAAGCAGCATGCATTCGCTAATTCCTAATTTGCCAGTGTGTCTACCTAATGCTRGTGAACAGTGCTTTGGTGCTTTGCTCCCGTTCTCATCTGGCAAACACAGACATGCAACTTATTAACTTCATGGCGATCTTTGTGTGATAGAGGAAAAAGTCAAAGGGAACAATAGCTATTTCTCTTGCAGATATGTCAGGTTAGAAGAATCAGCATATAAGTGACTGAAACGTGTGCTGCTGTTTTGTCAGAAGTTTCTGTGCGTCTCCTTAATGACAACTTCTGTAATTATAACTTCCTTCATGCTTTAAGACATATAACCCCTTCGATTTGATAACTTGGGTGTGGTTGCACAACAGGAACACCCAATGAAACTTCCTGTTCTGTGGYTGAAAAGCTTTGCATTTTGTACATGTTACAGTTATACTATTGGATAAATTACCCCACCTATAGTTACCTCATCTTTTTACAGAAAATATGGTGAGTGAGCCTCCTTGCATTGATGCTTCCAGCTGCTAAGTTAGTGGCTGCTGACTAATCCGACACTTGGATTACATCATGCTCTGAGTCTTGATGTCAGTAGATGTTAGTGCCTACTCTTGTGACTTGATCTTGTTTAGAAAATGGCATGAGATCCCCTTCTCTCAGACCAGGTGTTTTAAAAAAGAAGGTTGAAAATGGGGAGAAGGGGGAAGGCCTCATCAAATCCCCCCAACTTTGACCTTGTGTTAGCAGAAGTAGCCTGTATGTTCAGATGATTCTGCCCTGATTTTGCAATTTARTGGTATTGGATGATCAAGAGAAAGAAGGATCTTCTGCAGCATAGCTTCTGAAAGATAAGAGGATATTTTTCGGTGTTGTAAGTTCAATGCTATAGTACAAATGGAAAAATGATGCCTTTTACTTTAGTGGAGAACAAAGGCCTGGTATGAGCTGCAAAAATACCTGCAATTGTGTGCGAGACATTGATGTAGACACTGGTGAAGCATTTCAACAGCAAGGGGTCTGGGGAAAAAAAAGATAAAAGGACTTCTTATTCATAGACCCGTTCTGTGAGGACTTTAACCCTGTGTAAGATCACTGGGTGAGAAATAGCTTGTGAATGGTCCTTGTTTCACTGTAACCATCTGGCCAATCCATCAACTCTTAAATTCTCACTTCTGTTGAAGAGCTCAGAAATGTGATTTGTGCCACTGTTCCTTTATCTCATCAATTGTTCCTTTCTTTGACTAACGATCAATTTTAAAACTGTGGCTGAACAAGATGATGCTGAAGAGAACTGAATTTACTGGCCAACTGCTTTGAGGAAAGAAGACAGTGGAACAGTTGCCTCTGGGGAGGCTCCTTTAGCAGAGGATAGCAATAGCTCTGCCCTGCTTCCTCAGTTCCTTGGTGCCTACCCAAAAGCCCAGCACTGGATTGAAGTTGCTGAGGAGTAGCTGAAGCAGGAGGAGCTGCCATAGCCTCCTGTTAAGGCATCCTCTTCCTCCATCCTGGTAGCAGGTTGAGCAGACCAAGAGGTGCTGGAAACCAAATAGAGGTACCCAGAGATAAGGCAGCCCAGCTTTCAGCATGTCAAAACACATGCCTGATATTTTCAAGCAGAACATGGGTAACTGTTGTGTGTCAGAAAAAGCTCATGCTGTTCCTAAATATCTRCTGCATTCTTGGTAACTAATTTTGCTGCCTTTCCTGTTTTAATATCGGCCCTCAGAGATGCGGGCATATCTCATATTCCCACAGGCTATTCCTTGCAGGTACACCATAGTCTGAAATGACATGCTATTTTTAACACTATGATCTGTTTGCTGATTCCTCAGCAAACCTGTAAAGCTGTGCTGCAGTTTCTTGGCAATGTCTCGCATTAAGCAGCCATCTGTTCTGCACCTCTCCTTTGTGCYGGAGGGGCCGAGGACAGAGGAAGCTCTGCAGAAGTGTCTCATTGGTCTCTTGCTCTGTTTTCTCCGTGGCCACAGGTACGAAGATGCCTTGGTTCTGTTGCTGACAGAGGTGTTGAACCGAATCCAGTTCAGGTATAACCAGGCACAATTGGAGGAGCTGGATGACGAGACACTGGATGATGATGTAAGGAGCAGAGTTGAACAAGGACAGCTACAGGTCTGGATATGAACTGTTGTATTGGTTAGGGCTGCAATGTTTTTCCCRAAACGTGGTCAAGCTTTTGGGGCACAAGCTAGACAGCTGCTGCTTAACTCAATTCTGCACATGGGTTTCCAGGCGTTAAGGAGCATAAAATGTTTTTTATCATACTTAGTCAAACTAAAAGGATATGACCTTTTCTTTTTAATTCTGTCATGGAAGAAATACTGACACATATGTCCTGATTATTAGAGATATTAGATGTCCGTTTCCTTTTGATTTGGGATGTAAAGCTGAAAAATACCTCAGAGAACAGAAGTTTTAGGCTGTATTTGTCATTGATGCTTCCATTTTACCAATATTGACCAAGGCAATATTGGTAGCATAATCTGATGGATATTGATGTGCTCCAGAAGGAATAAAACCTTAGTGGAGTAAGTGACCAGAGTGGGTAAGACCAGAGTTACTGGAAGGGCAGCTTGTGCTGTGTAATGGGTGCTTGTCAGCAGTGCTGTAACTGTGTTTGAAGAGTGAGAGCCTTGTGGCTTATCGCTCCAGGGGACATATGTGCACAGGCTGACAACACAGACTGGTAAATTATTCCTCATCAGGCATCTTTGAGCATGTGGTGGGTGATAAGAAAAACAGTATCTCTTCAGTATCAAGGCATCCACAAAAGCTACGCTCTCAAAAGGAACTAGCTAGACCCAAGCCAAAGTGAAGATGTACTAGTCTACAAAGAGCCTTCTGTTTGCTGAATGTGTAACCCTCACCGTGGTGTTTCCTTCCATAGCAGCAGACTGAGTGGCAGCGGTACTTGCGCCAGAGCTTGGAGGTGGTTGCAAAAGTCATGGAGCTCTTGCCAACTCATGCCTTCTCTACACTAGTAAGTAGTTGTGACCAACTGAAGGACCCCGTGAAATGAACTCCAACCACTGAAGTTTGTTGCAAGCTGTTTGATAGAGGCCCCAATGAGAAAAAAMCAATATCAGGGATTGGCTTTTAGATGCAAAAGCTTGGCAAAGGGGAGAAAAGAAATCAAAGGGGAAAAAAAAGCTGTGTTTCTGAGTTTTTGTCAGATTACTTGGTATGTTTTGAAGATGGCCCTGCAGTTTATCGAGCTACATAAAACGTAGTTCCTGATTTTGCCAATAGAAACTAGGTGGAATTATGCCAGACYAAAATGGTTGGAAAATATTCTCTGAGTTGGGATATCTACAAGGAAAACATTAGCAGGCAGTTCCATCCTGTATGCACAGAGGTGCGTGTTCTRAAAAGGCAGTTAATGCCCTAATCCATGCTGTGGCAGACTGAGCACCAGTTAGGAGCCTTTGTGGTCGCTGCATATAGTCTTTTCTCCCGTGTTAGCACAACCTGTTGCCCAGCCAAGTGTCACTGGGAGCAGGATGCTGTCAGCCTTGAGTGATGAAGTGAGGTTAATGCTCTGCCTTCCTAGGCCRGGGTGCGGCACGACTGTTGCTTGTTCCCTGGATGCTTTTCCCTGAGGGGCTCCAGTTGCTCCCACTGCAGTTTGCAGCATTACCAGCAGAGCAAATGTGGTGCTTTGTCTAAGCTGTTTGCAAGGCACCTAGCTCAGCTTTTCCAGTTAAATATTTTGGTAGCTGCATTTTGTGAAGTTGATGCTCCTGGATTAGGTGTGTGCAGTTGAGACATCCTGTGCTCCAGACTCAGAATTTCCCTGGTTCTGTACCCTGTGTTGTTGAGTCTGGTTATGCCCTGCTATCACCTACGCTTCTCAGACCACCAGCTTGTGAAGTGGATTGCTGATATTAGTGGTGGGGAAAGAAAGAAGAGTCTCTTCAGGGTGGAGATCCTCACTGATTTTGTGACAGCTGTCAAGACATGAAAAGCTGTGCCACACGGAGCCAGCCCAGAACCTGGAATCTTGCCTTCCTTCCAAATGTCTTTCTGAAGGCAGCAGAGAGAAATGAAAASCATTCTCTAATGGTGTAATTATAGTTGAGTGTGAACTGTCCCAAAATCATGCTCCTTTCTTGTCTTCTGTAGTTTCCAGTTCTGCAGGATAACTTGGAAGTGTACCTGGGACTCCAGCAGTTTGTGGTCACGTCGGGGACAGGTAATATCACCATCCCTCACTCTAGCCCTCAGCTCTGAAGAGCAGATTTTGAACGGTAAAGGTGCTATATTCCTGCCTTAGCCTTGCTTCCTTTATATTCTGTTTAGAGTGCAGTAGCATTTTCTGAAGATTTCTGTCCAATAGGCATCTCAGGAGCCTTCACATACAAAGAAGTGTAAAAAGAAATCAGTACTGTGAATAAAAATGAAAAACGATTCCTTGTCTTAGGAGCACAGCTTGTTGCTTCTTTGTTAGTGAGGAAAGTAGAAGTACTAGTGGGATGAATGTGAGATCTGAATGAAGAAAAAATATAGCTAAGGATGTTTTCAGTCCTCTAGTCCAGTAAAAGGAATCTGTTCAATCTTAAATACTGTTGTATGTATAATACACTGTCGGTAGCAAATTTTGCATGTAAGCAGATGTTCCTTCTGGTACTTTTGGCTCTCTTGATATCAAGAAGGCAATTTTGCATAGACAGTTCAAGAAAAAATACTTCCAATTTAGCATTGGTTCACACCCAGGATTGCAAGCAATATGTTCTGGTTTTTATAGTGCTGTAGTCGCACTGCCTGTTAGAAGCTTTCGTGGGGACTGACTCTTCAACTCCTTAATTAGGTGCAACCGGCCATTTGGAATTGGGTGATGGGAAGCTGGTGCAAATGGTGTGTGCATGGCAGGCTTGCTACTGAAAATACAAATGATCTTAGGTTAGATACAGACAGTGAAAATAAAAGCAGAATTCCTCTAAAACACAGTTGAGGAACGTATGGGGGAGGTTGCTGTTTGGGGAGGGGAATGAAAGGTCTGGGATGTATGGAGATGAGATGTATACAACCAAGCAGTTTAGCTATGCAGTTGTTTATAAAACATGCAAATCTATTTAGTATGGATTCTTGTATCYATTTAGTATGTTTCTTGTATTTGAGAAGTAGGATTGTAAATAACCACATTTTAAATTCGAAGCGGATATACCCTTCTTCTGAATCTGCCTCTGGTGGTGGAGAGTTTATGGCACTTGAGCCAGCAGAGGGAGTTTCAGGAATGGCCTTCTCCATGGGTCTGGAATTGCTTTTTGAGAGCAACAAATAAYGAAAAAGGCCCCTGTTCATTCCAGATAGAGAATCTATCTGGATCTTCATTCCAGATAGAGAAAATAAATATATAAAAGGCTGAAACATTTGATAGCCTCCACCTTGTTGTTCCGAGAGGAATTTTGAGTGTGGCTGAGTCGGAGCAGTTGAACTTGCCTTACTYAGTTTGGATGTTTCCGTCACTTGGACGGAGCTGAACTGTGACCCACTGCAGAGCTAATTTAAGAAGAATGCCCGTAATGTAATTAGAGTAAACTTTGCATTTCCTGTAGCTTTGTAATAAGATTTCCCATCCCAAAGAGCTGTATTTATTACAGTCACAAGGTTATGTGTTTTCTTTCTTGCACAAATTTTCAAATTATGAGCTTCCAGATTGCTAGGCTCTTATTCAGCAGATACCAGCACAAGTGAATATAGACACTTGGGTCTTTTGGCGTTGTTACTAATGAACTGTAATGTCATTTTAGGTCATAGGCTGAATATCACTGCAGAGAATGATTGTAGACGTTTGCACTGCTCCTTGAGAGACCTGAGCTCTTTGCTGCAGGCTGTGGGACGCTTAGCTGAATACTTCATTGGAGATGTGTTTGCTGCCAGGTTCAATGATGCTCTTACAGTGGTAGAAAGGTAGGTATGGGACGGGGAGTTTACTCTTCTTTCAGTAGACTAGTAAACTAGAGGACCAGGACCTTAGCACTGCTGAATGTAACACTTAAGTTTCCAAAACTACTTTCTAACCCATAACCAAAGACATAAATTACTAATATCATCATGGTTGGAGGTAAATAAAATCAGTTACTGCAAAAAGTTGAGGTGCTAGTTTTGCAGCACGTGTTGGTGATGCAGTGGTAAAGTTTGATGAGTTCAGAGGTGTGTGTCATAAAACTAAATCTCTAGAACTTTTGTTGTTGTTGTTAAAAATATTGTAAAAACCGGAAAGCTGACTTCAAGAAACTCTTCCAGAAATTTAATTAGCCCTCTGCTAAATATTACAGAGCCACCTTGGTTACATTTTTATTTCACTTCTGCTTTGGAATATTGTCTTTTTACATTCCACCGCAAACAAGGAAATAGGCTCTAAAGTACTTTGATAGGCACCTAAGTCTTTTATATGTGTATGACTAAATATTGACTTGATGACTAAACACAGACTTGCCAGGAGCTGCGTTCAGATAAGATGTTCCAGKGGTTTTGTAGTAATTTGTAGTGTGTGTATATGCGCCTCCCCATTCCTTTGCACTGCTATTTATGTATTCACTTACAGGTTGGTAAAAGTAACGCTGTATGGGTCCCAGATTAAACTGTACAACATCGAAACTGCAGTACCATCTGTATTGAAACCTGACCTTATTGATGTGTGAGTATGATATACAAACTGCAAATGACAGTATTTAAATTCAGTGCCTACAGGGATGAAGGAGGCTTTAGATCTCCTAAATTTGGGTGCTCTTAAGCATTTATTTGGCAACTGTTTTGAAAAATTGCTAGCTAAGCAGGAGAGCATTTTCTTGTAAGTGTTAAAACCAGGACTGCTACTAGCATTCTGTGTCCTTGGACCAGTGCTTCCTCAGAATGAAAGACTCAGACTGTAAAAAGGAAAATATACTTGGAGTAAAAAATAAAGTTCTTTGCATATACTCTAAAAGCAAACCATTACTCTGCCGTGCACTAGTGGCCATGAAAACACAATTATTTTGTAGTATGATTAGATGGTAAAGTAAATGTCCAGTGTTGCAGCAGAAACTTGTGATTCCTATTCCAATGCTAGCTTAACAATTCACATTGTCTAATGCTTGGAGGAAGCCTCTCTGTCTTCAGTGTGAATTGTACTGACTTGTATTTTTCAGCAGTGTGCCAAAAATAGTGTTTTCATCTACCAGTTGATTATAATTTGAATTTACTAGCTCTCTTAMACCTTTGGCTTAATGCTGCTGAGTCCGGGCACACCACGCTTTTAAACAAGCCTAGGGGAAACAGACCCTGGGACAATGTAATGTTTTAGCCCATACTGTTAGTTCTTTTGTAGGCAATGCACCTCTTCAATTAATGGGGAGTAGTTTGGGCAGTAAATACACTGCAGGAAGAAGAAGGAAAAGTTTTACTGTTCAAATGTAAGGTTTAAAAAGACTTTCCTGTTCTTTCTTGTTTGCAAATCCTACTGAATGTGGTGACAGTGTGAGAGATTCAGAAGGAGATTGATACAGACCTGGGAGTTGCCTGTTATAAGCGGTAGAGATTTTAAGTATTTAAGCGCAGTCGTTATGCTGGGGACATGCACATGTTTGAGAATACTTTTTTGGAGGATCATAGGCTCATTTTTTTCCAAAAATCTGCAAAATAGGGATTGGTTATGAGTGATTCTTCCAACTGGGCAAGATGTTTCACAGGCTGATACTGTATGTAACTGTAGATGCCAAATGGTATCCATAAGGCAACTTGCTCGTCTGCCTTCCTGCCAATCAAATGGATATGCAAAATGATCCAAGTACTACAAAGACTAGGGAGTATGGAAAGTGATTAGAGGAGTATCTGAGATTGCAGTGTCGTAGCACTTGTCAGTCTCCAATCTTTTTTATTCTTATTATTTTGTGTGAGTTTTTGATTGTATTCTGTTTTCCTGTGTGTTTGTGCGCAGGGTTAAAAAGTCTGCAGAACTCTTAACACACTAAACTGCTTTATTTTTCAATAAGAGCTCAGAATTTCCTAAGCCTGAGCAGATATCCCAGACCTTTAGTTGTTAAAATCTGAGGGTATGTATTTATGAGAGGAAATAAAATTCCATTTTACATTTCTTTATTGTTCACTGGCACAACACTCCTCCTAAACCAGTGTAGTACAATTTAAAGCCATCTTCATATCCCACCAGTGAAACCTGGTGATCACCTGGAGTCTTAAAGAAAGAGCTGCCGACTTTATCTGAAAGAGCAGGAAACCTGTCCTTGATATGCCATGAAAGCTGCACCCTGAGCCTTCCCTGGCTCTTGTGTCGTGTCCCTGTTCCCTTGTGTCTGTCTTACGGCTCTTTGGGTGCTGCCTTGCAGGCACGCGCAGTCCCTGGCGGCGCTGCAGGCCTATTCGCACTGGCTCGCGCAGTTCTACAGCGAGGTGCACCGCCAGAACCCGGAGCAGTTCATCTCCCTCGTCTCCACCACCCTGGAGGCCATTACGCCCCTCATCAGCTCAAAGGTATCTGCGTCAGGTCCAGCCTGCGTGCTGAGACTTGAGTTTCCCCCCTAGAGGACCGGGACACTCTGAAATTACAGGATAGTGATGTTCTGTTAAGGCGTTTAATGGTCTCTTGTGGACCACAGTGTCCGTGACTCTTGATGTGACTCTGAGTTTGAGAGCTGGATGTTTGGCTTTCAGAGCAACAGCAAGTGTTTCATGTAAAGCAAGATTCCTAGCAATGTGAGATAGCACTGTGGCATAGACGGCTGCCAGAGTTATATATATGTATGTAACACTATATATGAACTGTGTTGACTGTGCCTGGTTAGTAAAGGCAGCTCCCCGTGCTGTCTGATACCTGTGTTGTGTGATGAGGGTCTCTGTGGTGGTGTTACTGAGGACCCCGACYGCTTAACCTCTCTGTTGCAGGTGCAAGAGAAGTTGCTGTTGTCTGCATGCCACCTGCTCGTCTCTTTAGCCACCACAGTACGACCAGTGTTCTTGATCAGCATCCCGGCGGTGCAGAAGGTGTTCAACAGGATCACAGACACGTCTGCTCAGCGGCTGCCTGATAAGGTGATTTTTGGCACAGAAACACTTAAAGAACATGTGTTAGGTGTCCCTGGGAAGTAGTACCTCAGCTCTTACTGTTTTTAAAAGAACAAATCAAAGGAGTAGTTATCTCTGTGCATTGGATATTCAGAAGTCCAAGTCACACAGTTTATCAGTAATCATTTATTTCGTAATGAAAAACCAYAGTGGCAGTGCTTAAATCTTTCTCTTTTATTTGCTGAGATGGCCCCTTACTTKGTTACCCTGATTACTTTGTTGTTCCGTTACAGGTATGTTTATGGCTTTTGCTTTTCCTGTAGCAGACACTATGGAACCTCCTCATTTTGTTTGATGTCTCGTTGCTTCCAGGCCCAGGTGTTGGTGTGCAGAGCCCTGTCAAATGTGTTGTTGCTGCCCTGGCCAAATCTTCCAGAGAGCGAACAGCAATGGGCAGTTCGCTCCACCAACCATGCCAGTCTAATCTCTGCCCTCACGAGGGAATATCGCCAATTAAAATCCAATGCCATCTTGCCACAGAGGAAGGTGCAACTGGAGGACAGTAAGTGCTGAGTTTCTTTATCTATGTTGTCTTCTAACAGGTGCAACATAAACTCCTGATTAGGAGCTTTTCATTCAATAACGATTTTGTCTCAGAAATAGTGCTTAGAGTAAACAGAGGGAAGAAAGGAGCAGTTGGAGTCTTGTCTTCTGTGAAGTGACTCTTATTCTGTGGCTGTGTAAAGGGTACTGTGTTCCACATTGCCTGTAAACTGCTCCATAAAAGCACAATCTTCCTCAACTCCTCAGAGAAGTAAATTTTCTAATTAAGAAATAGGCATGTACATAGCTGTGATTGCCTAAAGAAGTTTGACAGGCTAATGCTAGGCTTGCCAGACTGTTTTATTGGGAACGTTGACSAGAGACAGCATCAGTGAAGATTATGGCTGTGGAAACTGAAAGAAAAAGTAAGATTTTCTTCAGGACTTAGTGAGTTCTGAAGATAAATATATATGAAGAGAGGAGAACAGAGGGGGCCATCCRAGTCCTACAGGAAGAATATCAGCAGACTGTTCATGTGGTTTCAGCTGAGCCACTGAAGTTTTTGACAGCGTTTGGGTTAGTTTATAGAGTGATTGTACAGTGATTGTGTGTCATTTGAGTTGTTACTTTCAGAAATAGAAATTCTGGTATATTTGACTATCTCAAAGTGCTTCCCCCCACCTCCACCTTACCTAATGGCTTTTTTTATAGCAATTTTGTATTTGAGATAATGTAGCTTATATCTCCCCCTCAATCTCTGTTCTTACTAACTAAGCAGTTGGTACTTGTGCAGGACAGTAAGACTGTATAATTTAAGAAGGGAATTACCTACAGCAGCTTAATCGAACCTGTTTAGATACTTAAAACATGCAGTTRGGAACRTTTTCACACCTGGGTTTGGTGTGGKCTGTCTTGAARGCTTTAGTTACTTTATGTGTGRGTTTGAAGTTTGCTCCTTTTCCTGCCTCTTGTGAGTAGGTTTTTAATATGCAGGAAGTGTCACAGCTCTGTTATTTTTCAGCCAAAGTGATCATCCATCAGACGCTCAGCGTTTTAGAAGATATTGTAGAGAGTATCTCTGGAGAATCCACCAAGTCCCGACAGATCTGTTATCAGTCGCTGCAGGAATCCGTGCAGGTCTCACTAGCCCTCTTCCCAGCTTTCATTCATCAGTCAGGTATAACCATAGGAAAGGCTTTAATGTTGTGAGTAGCTTCACGAGCAACTGATATCACCCAAAGTTCATCAACGTAGAATCACGGTGCTCATGTGAAATGTGGTGTGGGTTTGTGGTGCCGAGTAACGTGATTCAGTTCTTTGGGGTGGCTGTTCAGATGGAAGCTTGTAAACTGGGCTGGTTCTTCAACAGAAAAGGGAGACCTTGTGCTCTGCCATCTAGAAAGTGATTGTGAGGGTTTGGCAGTCTCCAAAAAGATGGAGACGTCCCGTGTTCAGCAGTGAAACAAGGATGGAAGTGTCCCTGAGCACAGAAGAAGCTTTAAAATATCCTGTCCATCTCTAAAGTGTGTTTAGCATTCAAGCGTGGGGACAAAGAGGAGCAGTAGCTCTCATCACGTTGTCTCAAGTTATTTTTCTGCAAAGAAAAGCCTCCTGAGGTGTAAGCAGGTTTGTTGCTTGGAAGCCTTGTTACCATTGGCTGGAAAAGTTTTTGTATCKCATCAGGGTGGCTTGAAAACCTGGGACTACTGCAGCTTCTCATGTGAAGAATAAACTTCCTGGAGGGGAAGTTGCTCAGTAGAGCAGGCATGTGGGGAGGGGAAAGAAAACTGAAAAATAGAAAGAATCCAAGAGCTTTATGCTGAAACTGTGGTTCCACGGAGTTGCTGTCTGAGGAGGAGGCCAGCAGCCTCATGCAGTTACATCAGCTATAAAAGCTGCGCAGCTACAGCTTGACGTGGTTATTCAGTCAAGTGTGTTTTGGCTCGTGGGAATTAGCTGATCCTGCAGTGCTGATCAGCTAATTGCACATCCACGTGCTGAAAACGGCTTCCGAAGTCAGAAGGGTCCTTTCAGTTCCTGCAAAAAAAAAAAAAAAAAAAAAAAAAAGGATTCTCTCTCTTAGCTGCTCCAAACTATATTAGATATTTTGGACTTCCTAGTTTCCTATTAACCCTATAAAAGCAATGAACAAGTGGAGATTGGCCTGGATCTGTGCAAGCATTCTATGTAGGCAGASAAGATTGAGGGTCTCTGCTGATAGTATTGTGCTTGTTCTGAGTGTTGTTTGGTGCTGGCTGTGCTCCTCATCCCTGACAGTTTCTGAAGTAAATGAACAGTCTTTAAGCCCTGTAGTACCAGCTGTTGGTTCCCATTTCTAGTGGGAGCCCCGCTGCTCTATTTTGAAGGATAAATGGGTTTCCAAATACAGAAAGCACAGATCTCCTATGAAAAGACTTCTTGGTGCACTTCAGTGCTGTCCTAACACATTGTTTTGGCTTTTCTGTTATCCTCGTAGATGTGACAGATGAGATGCTGAGCTTCTTCCTCACTCTGTTTCAAGGATTGAGGGTGCAGATGGGAGTGCCTTTCACTGAGCAGATCATACAGACCTTTTTAAACATGTTCACCAGGTATTGTCCCATATTCATCACTTTCTTACGCCTGAGAATGATGAATTGCAGTGAGTTGCTCTCACAAGTCCATGTCCTTCAGAAATATAGTGCTTACAACCTCTCAGTGGCCAGATTTTTACCATATCTCAGGACTAAATCTGAGGAAAGTGATTCTGGAGACCAAGACAACCCAACCCMCACACATCCATACAGGCCACCGGGCTATTTCAGCCCTCCCACAGTCACTTTCTAGACTTGAAAGTGTGTGATGCTGGACTCCAGCACTGCTGATGAGCTCCTGCCCAAGATCTAAACGTGCCCTGTCTCTACAAGCTCTTGCTGTTGGGGGAGGATGTCTGCTAATTCTCAGTCAAAAGCCAACTCCATCTCAAGGCTTAATGTCTTTGATCTGTATTAACTGGGCAAGCTTGGGGGCCCTGTGTGCTTTCTGCTCTGTTGGGTGAGCGTGTGGATTGCTYGGGTGGTTCTTACACAGTGACTTTGTGTTGTAGGGAGCAGCTGGCAGAGAGCATCCTGCATGAGGGCAGCACTGGCTGTCGGGTGGTGGAAAAGTTCCTCAAGATACTGCAAGTTGTGGTACAAGAGCCGGGCCAAGTTTTCAAGCCTTTTCTACCCAGTGTCATCTCACTTTGCATGGAGCAGGTCTACCCCATCATTGCAGAGGTAGGACTGCCGTCCCCCTGGGTTGGGAAAGGGGGAGGTGGTGCTGGGGTGTGGGAGCGGTGAAGTTTTTTGCTTTCTCCTGTAAGTGTCAGTCCCTGTATAGGGCTAACAGGGTAACTAGACGGGGGGATTTGGAAGCAGAGTGGGCAGAGGACTTTGTCAGGGGCTTGTCAAAGAAGCGAAGTCACAGATGTGCTCAAAGCAGAAGGTGGAACTCATAACTGAACAGCGAATTTTCAGTGCTGTTCAATAGTCATTGGGTTTGATGCTTTAAGGGAAGTACTTTGATGTGCGGCTATCTTTTCTGCAAAGCGCTGTCCTGAGTGGCCACCCCACAGGAGACTGTTAGTGGTGGGATGGCAGCGCAGGAACCTGTTTGAGTTGGTGTCTCTTTCTTCTAGCGCTCGTCTCCTGATGTGAAAGCAGAACTGTTCGAGCTGCTTTTCCGGATCCTCCATCATAACTGGCGGTACTTTTTCAAATCTAGTGTGTTGGCCAGTGTCCAAAGAGGAATAGCAGAAGAACAGATGGAGAATGAAGCACAGTTCAGTGCCATTATGCAGGTAACTTGGTTACTCTCACAGCTCACTCTTTCTGTGATGGAACATATGCCAGTTGCAGCAATGCTTTAAAAATGTGGCTCGCTCAGGTTAGATGGCCCCTTGAGCAAAGGGTTGAGTTTAGGACCTGATAAGATGGAATCCTAATTCCTCTCCATGTTTCCATCCTCACTGAGACCGTTTGTTTGGACCTAAAATGTTACTGCTGCTGCCTCACTGTGGTTGCAAGTCTTATGGTTAGTACTGGCATGAACTGTCTGTGCAGAAAAATTTGCATGAGACCTAGATGAGACCTCCTGTTATTTTGATGCAAAACTAATATTTTGCAAATCTTCTCTGTTTTAAGAACAGCCTGTGCTCATGTTCAGCATATTACTAGTTTGTGAACTGTTTTTCTTTGGACATGGGAGTCCAGAACTGGCTCAGTCTTTTGAAGTGCTTGGGCCACTTTTGGACATGTAACAAAAAATGACTAACGTGATGACACACTCTGCTGTTCCCTGATATTTACAGGTAGTGGAATTCTGCTGCCCACCTCTGCCTGCTTGTACAGTGTTTCAAAGGAGCTTAGGAAATAAAAGATGTTTTATGCTGAAAAATACTTTTATGATATTGGGCCCTTTCCTTCAAGTCTGCTTTTATTTGTAGGCTTTTGGACAATCCTTCCTGCAGCCTGACATTCACCTGTTCAAGCAAAATCTCTTCTACTTGGAGACGCTGAACACCAAGCAGAAGCTGTACCACAAGGTGGGTCCCCTTTGACCAGYGCGTGTTCTGTGTCCTGTTTGGTAGGGAAGTGTGAATCCCTGCCAGAGAAGCCCTGCCCTCCTGCTTACTCTAGGAAAGCAGAGCTTTCAGGTTTGCTTTTGTGGTCACAACCCTAGGACAGCCCTTGATGTTACCAGCTGCTTTGACAGCTAGTCAGATGCCCTGGGGGCTTGAGGCGCCGTGCAAACACATAACTAACTGTGTGCTGCTTTTCCCATGCAGAAGATCTTCCGGACAACGATGCTGTTCCAGTTTGTGAATGTGCTGCTTCAGGTKCTTGTCCACAAGTCGCACGACCTGCTGCAGGAGGAGATTGGCATTGCCATTTACAATATGGCCTCGGTGGACTTTGATGGCTTCTACTCGGCCTTTCTCCCCGAGTTCCTGGCCAGTTGTGATGGTGTGGACTCGAACCAGAAAAACGTGCTGGGAAGGAATTTCAAAATGGACAGGGTAAGAGTGGGGAAGTCATCCCAAGATGTGCAGTGTTCTTTTACTCCTGAAATATTTTAGCCAGCAGAGGCTCCTCTGTGTGGGGTTTTGAGGCAGTCCCCCATGGTWACAACCACTTGCACAGTTGGCAGTGCATTGCCAAGACCTACCCTTGTAGGTAGCCAGGCCACCATTTCATCTTATGGGCTGCCTTGTGCTCTGGGAGTTGAGGGATAWGTTTCCTGCAGGGAGTTTTCCCTGGAGTAGACTGACATTTTCTAGAGTTGGATGCTCRGATCCTTGCCAAATTTCAGCTCCAGCTGCTTGCCAGATGTTCAAGGGTTACGGTGCAGATGGCAGCAGTGTAACTGCTTGCATTTCTTTTAAACCCCTTGTGAGTGTGAAGCAAATGGTCTGTAACCTCCCCACAGAACATCATGGCAGTGCAGCAGGTCATGGTTTCCCTCCGCTGAAGCTTGCTTGTCCAGGGAGTGATTCCCGCTGGAGGCAGTGGGGATTTGAGGCCGAGGTTAGAGTGCGTGGGAAAGGAGCCTTGGGAGATCGCTGGGCTCCAGAAGGCAGTTGAGGGAAAACCAGCCCTTGTTAGAGGGTGCCTGGGACCCAGGATCCCAGAAATGCGCTGAGCAGTGGCAGTTTGATGACCAGTGTGCTTGTGCCTGGCTGCGTGTGGAGGAGCCAGCACCACGAGTAGAGCTTTAATGAGCTCTTTGCTTGGAGCAGTGCTGCAATCTGTGGTCACTGTGCATGAGGATGCAGAAACTGGCTTTTCCTGGGTTCAGGCTCTGAAGAACATGGTCTGTCTGCCATGAAATACCTGTGGGTGCCTGTGGCCCGCTCTGTTTCTCGTTTCTGCAGTAAGGCAGTGCTTGTCGGTGGTGTTCTCTTGGCAGTACAGTGTCTTGTTTGATCTTCCCCAGGATCTGCCATCGTTTACCCAGAATGTGCACAGACTGGTGAATGACCTGCGTTACTACAGACTCTGCAACGACAGTTTGCCCCCTGGAACTGTGAAACTATAGTTACTGCACTGGACTCGTGTTTTGATCACTGTAGGGAATGGATCCGTATTTCTTTTGCCATCACATTCTCTCTCCTCCCTGGTTTCATCAGTGCGGCAGGACACGGAGTCTTGCACGTGGGCACATGTTACTGGATTCACACTCCACGCTTCCTTTCCTCCTCTCCCAACCCAGAGGGCCCCGTTGGAGTCAGCACGGTCTGCAGGATGTGTCTTAACGCCCAACCCCAAGGGCCGACCAGGTGGATGGGGAGTCCCCTCCCTGGGGTTGTGTTCTACTAGCGTAGCACTTTGTTGCGTCCAGAGATTACTGGGGAGTTGTCTCGAGAGATCTCGTGCGTATCAATCATGAGGCAGAAGCGCCAAAGACTACTTCAAACATTCGTACCTTCGTGTCATTCCACCTTCCTGCCCCTGCCCGGCTCTCAGAGGAGGAGACTCATGATGTTGGGACTGTTTTGGCACTTCTGWCACTCCCTTTGTTTTTAAATTGCCTTGAAAACCTCCCTGCTGTTTGGGGGGGATTAGAGACTTTTTTTTTTTAAAAAAGAAGGTTTTCTCATCATTCCATTGTGATACTAAAACAACATGCTTAATGGAAATAAAGTGCTTAATTKGTTGTTTTAAGTAGCTTGTCCTCGTTCCCTTGCAGGCCTGTCTATCACCAAGCCTTTGTGCTAGCTGCTGCTTRCAGTGATCCCTGCAGCCCTGCACTGTGCCCGTGCCCTGGTGTGGCCGTGCCCGTCCTCGCTCTGCACAGGAGCTGCCTGCTCTTGCTGAGCAGTACTGGCTTCTTTACCAGTTTTACCCTCATATTTACAACATATTTTGCCTGTGTTTTGTGTCATCCCTCCAGCTGTCCCAAGTGACCGAGCTGATTGTATAAAGGAAAACTGCTCCTAATGTTCATGGTGTTGTGTCATGGACATCGGAGCTGGAGACCAGCTCCTGGCCAGGACCCCCTGTTGACGTTTGAGCGCAAGGTTAAAATCAAAGTCCCTGTTCATGGTGTGCCASCTTTCCTGGCAAAGAGTCTCCGATTGTGCAGCTGGAAGAGATTTTTCCTCTGGCATCACACAGCTAGGGTAAAGTGTTGACCTGGTCTGCTTTCCTCCCAAGAGTTACGGGGGCAGACACAGCAAGGGATGCATGGATAGAGTGAGAATATAATGGCTGTCCTTGTGAAGGGAACACACCTGAAACTGTTCCAGATCCATGGGGGTCCCACTCTAAYGTGTCTGGCAGATGTGGGCTTGAAGGGAAGTGGCTGCATGGGACATGTCTGAGTGAGGAGGAACCGGTTGAGCACTTGTGGGTGCCATCGTTGCTGTTGTTCAAATTTTGTGACAAAGTGATGACAGGATGCAGTGCACATATTTACCCTTTAAAGATAATGTTTGCTGTTTGGGGAGCATGTTTGCAGTCAGAGCCCTGCATCTAGATCACCTGAACAGGGACCTTTGATGTCTATGGGCTTCATCCCTTACCGGGAGCTGCTCGGGCTGGGAAGATGCACAGGAAYGCAAGAGTCCAGCCTGCCAGAGACATGGGTACCAAGGAAGGGCTGAGCACTGGTGTGGAGGGGCCCCTGCAGAGCAGCTGGGCTCTCTAGATGGGGCCTGTGCTGGCTGGCTGGGCCTGTACGAGCTGGGTCTCTGGCTGGTCTGACATGGCCTTGTTGGGGTGAAGGCTCCTCCAAGAGCCGAACCCGTGTGTGTCCCACCCCACCAGGCGCTGGTCTCGTCCTGGCTCTGGAGCCTCAGCTACCTCCAGGCAGGTCGGTGGCGCAGGATGCTCATGTGGCTGCTGGGGTTGGGCMCGAAGGGACTCGATCCCCACGAGCAGCTGAGCTGGAGGCAGATGCTCCCTGTGTCCGTGGTGCAGCTCTGCTCCGAGCATGGCTCTGCAGGCGGTGGTGGCTCCGTGTCTTGCAAAACTGTGGGTCGATCTCGTTAGTTTGCTAATGCCAGGTGAAAGGGCATGTTTTTTCCCTTGCTGACTCGCTGATCAAGGGCAGCGGTTTGGAAGGCGTCCAAGCCAGGACCTTGCAACCTGCAACCCCTTGTGCCAAAACTGCGCAGGGCCCTTGGACCCTGGCTGTGTAGGGAAAGTTTTCTCCTTTGCCAGGCATCTCAGTGCCTAGTGCTGCCTCCAAGCAAGTCCTTAGGCATAAGGGCATCCTGGCACAGCAGGGGCTGAGCTGAGGGCAAACTGTGACATTCCTCTGCTTCCTGAGTCCCGGTGCTGGGCCTTGCCAAGGGCCCATGGTCCTGTGGGTGCCATCATAGAAGCCAATGCACTGGGCACCCCCAGCTTCTGCACCGAGCTCTCYGGGCCGGGATGCTCCGGGTTAAGAGTTGCACATGGCCAGGGGATGCTCTGCATCCAGATGTGCTGCCCATGAGGTGCTCGACGCTGGGTGCTTGGGGCAGGCAGCGGTTCCACGGCCGCCTCTGCTGACGGCTGCTTTAAAGGGGAGGGCCAGAAAGAGAAGCCAGCCCCAGGCTGGCTGGGCCATAAAGCCGCCTCCGTTGGGGCCAGGTCCGACCCTCCAGTCCCGCCATGGGCTCCCTGGGGCGCTGCCTGGCCCGGGGCCTGTTCTGGGGGCAGCCGGGTCTGCGCCGTCCGCCTGCGCCGCCCTTCCGCCACGGCTCCGGTGAGACCCAGCCCCGTGGCCGGCGCTGCCGCTGTCCCCATCCTACCCAACTGCTGCTGCTGTCCCCGTCCTACCCAACTGCTGCCGCTGTCCCTGTCCTCTCCCTGAACGCTGCTGCTGTCCCCATCCTACCCAACCCACTGCCACTGTCCCCATGCTACCCAAGCGCTGCTGCTGTCCAGGCTGCTCCCCAAGCGTTGCTGCTGTCCCCATTCTACCCAACCCCCTGCCACTGTCTCCATCCTCTCCCCAAGCGCTACTGCTGTCCCCATCCTACCCCTGTGGCACCCGCTGTCYCCCATCCTCCCCCCAGTGCTGCCCGCTGTCCCTGTCCCACGTGGCAGCCCCTGCTCTCCTGTGCTGTCCAAGCAATGCCCGCTGCCCCCGTGCTCTCCCCGAGCAGCACCCGCTGTCCCTGTTCTCCCTTAGTGGCATCTGCTCTTCTCCATCCTTCCCCAAGTGTTGTGCCTGAACCCCAAAGTTGTCCCCATGTCCCTACCCTCAGCAGTGCCTGCTGTCCCCTATCCTGTCCGATGAAGAGCTGCATGTCCTGGGCACCCCATGGTCCCTGGGGGCAGTGCATGGGAAGCTCCCGGGGCACATGGTTGTCCCCTGTGCCCCAGGAGGGCAGGGGCTCATGGCTGCCCTCATGTCCCTCCATGGGTCCAGAGGGGCTTGGTGTCCCCACAGCCCAATGAGGCTGGGTCCTGGGAAGAGGGTGGGATGGGGTGGGAATGTCTGTGGAAGCCGGGCCCTATGTGGCCATGACTGGCGTGACACGGGGTGGAGCAGGCGGTGAGGTCTGGTGCTGGGTGCCCTGTGCTCTGGGCCCAGGGGGACCTGGCGCAGCGGCCTGCGGAGCTGCCGCCGTCTGCCCCTCGCCTGCTCCAGGAGGTGATTCCGGGCTGGGATGCAGCAGGGCAGCCTTAGCCCCTCCACAGCAGCCCGTTTCCCTGCCYCGCACCTCCCAGCACCCGGTTTGGGGTCAGATGTCACAGCCCAGGGCTGGGAATTGCACCAGGAACCCGAGACTAACAGTAAAACGCTCATGCTTGAAATAATCCCTCTCTCCTCTCTTGCTCTGTCCTGCTGCCCTCACCACGGACAGAGCCGTCCCCCTGCCCTGTCCCCTTGAGACCCTCTGCCTCCCTCCCTCTCCCAACCCCTGTCCCCTCCTGCCGCCTCTGCTCTCCGGCTCTTGATGCAGGTGCCGTGCGGGCCGTTGGGGCTGGGTGCGATGGAGGTGCTGGGTGCGATGGAGGCGCCGTCCCCAGGCCAGAGMGGGGTCCAGCCGCAGGGGCTCAGGCTGCCTGGGCACGGAGCACCCTGAGGCTGTGGCACCGGCTGCTCTGCAGCTCAGGGGGCAGTTTTGCCCCATCAGAGCACTGAGACTCGGGGGGGCTGCTTGGCACAGGGTTGTGCCCAGGGCTTGGGCTCCCTTAGGGCAGGGGAGCGCTGCTTGCCCCACCGCCCGGCTGTGTCCGTGCCGCCGAGGCCGCCCCGCTCGCGCAGCCCTGCCCCGGATGCTGGCGGGCGCCCAGCGTGGACACTCGCGGCTTGGCCRGCCCCGAGGTCCCCAGGGAGCCGGGACATCCTGCGGGGCCCTGATGCGGCCAGGGGGTGGAGGGAGCGCGTTGCCCCTGCACCAGGGCTCGGATTTGCTGCCACCACCCTCGAGGTGTCCTTGTCCCTGGCTCATGCCCGGCTGCAGCAGGGGCTGAGCTAGGGGTGCCCGCGGGGGCGCGGTGCAGGGTCCGGTTAGTGACACCGCCCGGCATCGCCCTGGGCTGCTGCTGCTGAGGCCGAGCCCGGGACGTGCCGCGCGTCCCCGCGCAGGCGCCGCCGCGCCGCGGGAGCAGACGCTGGTGCTGCTGAAGCCYGACGCGGTGCAGCGGCGCCTGCTCGGCGACCTCATCAAGCGCTTCGAGCGGCGCGGCTTCAAGCTGGTGGCCATGAAGCTGCTCCAGGTACCGCTCCCCACGACGCGGCCGCGCTCCCTGCGCAGGGGCCTGCAAAGCACCGGGGCTGCTGCCCAAAGCCCGGGCGAGGGGCAGGCTCCAGCGGGAGGCCCTCAGCCCTCCCTTGCCCCCAGGCCAACCAGGGCATCCTGGACAAGCACTACGAGCAGCTGCGCCAGAAGCCCTTCTACCCCGCRCTGCTCGCCTACATGACGTCGGGGCCGCTCGTGGCCATGGTGAGCACGGGGCACATGGTGTGGCACCGCGCCCGGGCTCCCAGGTGGCACCTGTGCGTGCCCTCGTGATGCCTGTGGGCTCTGTGTGGTGCCACGGGGGCTGGGGCGGGCGCTTTTGTGACGCCCACGGGCTCCGTGTGGTGCCATGGTGGCCATGGCGGGTGCTCTCGCACTGCCCACAGGCTCCGTGCGGTGCCGTGGGGGCCGAGGCGGGCGCTCTCATGATGCCCCTGGGCTCCATGTGGTGCCATGGGGCCAAGGCAGGTGCTCTTGTGACACCTGTGGGCTCCATGTGGTGCCATGGTGGCCATGGTGGGCACTCTCATGCTGCCCGCGGCCTCCGTGTGGTGCCATGGTGGCCATGGCAGGCGCTCTCGCGCTGCCCACAGGCTCCATGCGGTGCCATGGTGGCCATGGTGGGTGCTCTCGTGACGCCCGTGGGCTCCGTGCGGTGCCATGGGGTCCATGGCGGGTGCTCTCGCGCTGCCCACGGGCTCCATGCGGTGCCATGGGGTCCATGGCGGGCGCTCTCGCGCTGCCCACGGGCTCCATGCGGTGCCATGGGGTCCATGGCAGGCGCTCTCGCGCTGCCCACAGGCTGCATGCGATGCCTTGGGGTCCATGGTGGGTGCTCTCGCGCTGCCCACGGGCTCCGTGCAGTGCCATGGTGGCCATGGCAGGCGCTCTTGCACTGCCCACAGGCTCCATGCGGTGCCATGGTGGCCATGGTGGGCGCTCTCATGCCGCCCATGGGCTCCGTGCGGTGCCGCGGGGCTCACGCGGCTGGCGTGGCGCCCGCAGGTCTGGGAGGGCTACAACGTGGTGCTCTCCACGCGCGCCATGGTGGGCGACACCAACCCGGCCGCCGCGCAGCCGGGCACCATCCGCGGCGACTTCAGCATGCACGTGAGCAGGTAGGGGCGGCGGCGGCCCCGCGGCCCGGCGGGGCAGCGGCCCCGCGCCCACCGCCCCGTCCCGCCCAGGAACGTGGTGCACGCCAGCGACTCGGTGGAGACGGCGCACCGCGAGATCGGCTTCTGGTTCCAGCGGCACGAGATGGTGGCCTGGGAGAGCTGCGACCGGGACTTCACCTACGGGCCCTAGCGCGCCCGCCACGTCCCACCGTGTTCCCTCCATTAAACCGGCCTCCTCCRGGCCTGGCTCCGCTCTCCGTCCCTGGGCAGCGGCCGTGGGGCCGGGGATGGGGGTCAGGGCAGCCCAGAGGGGCAGCCGGAGCTTCCTCTGGGGCGTCGGGGGCTCCCTGGTGTCTCCGGGGGCACTGGGAYGGTAGAGGGACGTCCCTGGAGGGGACACTGGGATGACGCTGAGGACACTGGGAGGACACTGGGAGGCAAGGGGAAACTGGGATGACAATGACGGTACCTGGAAGGAACTTCGAGGCAATGGGAACCCTGGGATGGCGCTGGGATGGCGCTGGGATGGCGCTGGGGGGCAGTGGGGACACTGAGATGGCACTGGAAGACAGTGTTGACACTGGGATGGCACTGAGGGAAGCGAGGACACCAGGACGGTGCCGGAGGAGGTGGGGACATCGGGAAKGCTCTGGGGAGCAGTGGGGACATCGGGAWGGCTCTGGGGAGCAGTGGGGACACTGAGCTGGCGCTGGAGGACGCTGTTGACACCGGGACGGCGCCGGGGGACACCGGGCACCCTGACATGGCGCTGGGGGGCGCTGTGCGACACCGCTCGCCTCCCCGCGCGGTTGCCAGGCAACGCCTCGGCACGCCAGCGCATGCGCGTCGGCCCCCTGCTCSGAGGTGGCGGCGGCGCAGGGTGGCGGGAGCATGCGNNGGGGCGCGGCGAGGGGGCGGGCAGGCCCCGCCGCCATGAACCCCGCCGCCGCCGCCGGGCGGCCGTTGGGGCCGCCCCCGCCCGGGGCAGCCCGGGGAGCCCGGCGAGGGCAGAGCCGGCAGCGGCGAGGAAGGAAGCGAGGAAGGAAGGGAGGAAGGGCGGGAGGAAGCGCGCCCAGGGAGACGTGCACCCTGCCCGCCTGCCCTTCCCCCTGCTCGCCTCGGGGCGGGGGACGGAAGCCTCAGAGAGGTTGAGGAGAAAACCCTCCTTTCTTTCTTTTTTTTCTTTCTTTTTTTGTTTTAATCAGTCGCCTAGGAGCAACTTCAGCACCTGCCGCCTCCTGCGCCGAGGGCTGAAGAGCCGCAAACAAAGGAGGGGGAGCCGCGATCGGGGGCTCGGCCTCGCCCGCGCACCACATGCACCCGCCGGGAAGAGCGGCGGCGGCGGCGGCGTTACCTTGTTCATCCCATTCCCCATGGCTGCAGCGGCCTGCCCCGGGGGCAGCGCGCGGGCGGCTGCGGGCTGCGGAGCCGCCGGCGCGCATGGGAGAGCGCTGCCGGACGGGCGAGGAGCGCGAGCGAGGGAGCGAGGGCGGCGGCGGCGGCTGTTACTGGGCGGGCAGCGAGGGGGCCGGGCGGGCGCGGCGCGGCGCGGCGCGGCGTGCGCGGGAGCCCCTGCGCGGGTTCCGCTCTGAGCCGCTCTTCTGCCCTCCGCAGCGGACAGGTCGCCTTCATCACCGGCGGCGGCTCCGGCATCGGCTTCCGCATCGCGGAGATTTTCATGAGGTACGCGGAGAGGGAGCCCGTGGGATACGTCTCGCTTCGTGGGGGCCTGGGGCAGAGCGGGCTTAAGTGCAGGGTGCTGGAGGGCATGGAGCCTCCCTGCCTCTGCTGAGGTGGCGAGGCCTCCTGCAGCCTGGGGCGGGTGGGTGCAAGGTGGACCCATGGCAGGGTACGCAGCTGGAGGCAGGAGACATGGAAAACCTGGTGTGCACGAGACTCTTGCAGGCTGAGGTGGGGTGGGATGTAGGGACACCCCTCAGGAATTCCTACCCTGTCATAGGACTATGGCAGGGCTTTAGGGCCTTGTTAATCTGACCCTCGTTGAGTTCTGGACTTGGCACAGTTGTATCCTGTTGGAAAAAGTGATGTGTATTGCGACAGTGTTGCTGCAATACGTCAGGGACTGAATTTTTGGTCATTCTCAGGGAGTTGAGGTGACTTTAAGGACCAGTCGTGTGGTCATTCTCACTTGGCCCTTGTTTGCAGGCATGGCTGCCAGACCATCRTTGCAAGTCGGAACTTTGAGCGGGTGTCGGAGGTAAGTCCATGGGCTTCAGCAGGACCCACAGGCAGCACAGAGATATATGAGCTCCCAGAAACCTTCCTGCTCTCTGCTAGAGATGGAGATGAGAGCTTTGGGAGTAGCTTGTACTGTCCTGCTGCTTTGTTGATGAGGAAAATAACATTCCAAGGGCAAAGTCTGGTGATTTGTCAGTAGGAACACAACATCTCAGGCTGAACTGGAATCTTGACCTAGTTTGGGGGCACATAGTCCTGGGCATGGGATTACATGGGTTAAGAGATCTTGGTCCTCAAAATCTCAATTATTTTTGTATCTAGGCAGTGGGAGATGCAGGCCTAGAAAGCAGACTGAAAAAGCTGTATTAGACTTCAACTGTCCTAGGTGTGGCTGGGTGGCCCAAGCAGCCACCCCATTTATCTGATCCTGAGCTGACGTTTGGCTGATCAAAGCCTCCATTCCTCAGCACTGGCTTGTGCTGTGATCTGTGAGTGAAAGCAGCTATGAGAGCTTTGCAGAAATGTGTGCACAGTTCACTGAAATATATAAAAAGTTAAAACCATAGCTGGATAGTGATTTTGCTGTTGAGTTGGGATGTCCCTTATTTCCTGAAGCTGCCTGGAACAGACATGTTTCCTAACCACCTTAGAGGTGGTTTCAGGCAGAGATGCTGGGCCACAGAGCCCGCAGTAGCAGTTGGTTTGTGTTTGTCCTTTTACTGAAATAGGTGCCTGTAGAGAGAGGCCCGGTATTGTTGCAACTAAAGGTTAACTGTGTCCAGACTTGTGCCAAAATACCTTTGTACTTGCCCTGCAGAAATCTTACTGAGAATTTTTTTTGCAGTGCTAGGCTGTGGAGTTAACTGGGCTTAGTCAGTTGTGACACGAGTTCTTGCCTGATGCTTGGTTGGGGTGCAACATGAAGGAGCACCCCTGGCCCCCGGGGCTTTAGCTGCCACGGTGCCACCAGGATGAAGCTGTCCTGTTTCAGGAGATCTTTGTTTTTATAAATAGAGCAGCTTTGCTGGCTGACAAATGGAGCTGCTTCCAGGGCGGGAGATGACAGTGTTTGTGCAGGCAGCACCTGCTGTGGGCTAGCAGAGATGCTGCTTGTCCCTCACCTGTTAGGTCCAAGTTTCCCCCTTGCCGAAAGAGAATTCCCTTCAGAAGCTCCCTTCTCTCTTTTCCAGGCCTCAAAAAAGCTGGTGGCAGCCACAGGCCAGCGATGTCTGCCTCTGTCCCTAGATGTCAGGCAGCCCCAAACCATTATGGCAGCAGTGGATGAGGCGCTGAAGGAGTTTGAGCGGATTGACATCCTTATAAACAGTGAGTAGCTGGAGTGGGGATAGGGAAGATGTGCCCAGTCTTGCTACTGGGCAAGGCATTTCCCTGTGTGGGGGCCGTATTAGACTAGTATTTGGCTTCTGCCCCTCTAGCCTAGGGGCATCCTTGGCAGCTGGCAGTGTGAGCTGGTGAGATGCAGAGAGAGAATGGTCTTGCGGAAAGCAAAGACTCGCTCTGAAGTCTTGGCTTTCCTCGCTTGTCTCTGTGTTGGTCAGTGCTGCCCCCTGCACCCCTTGGGCTGGCTGTACTGCTYTGCTGCTTTATCCCCTTTTCAGGACTGTTTCCACATGCTTGGCTCCTTATGCTTTTGCTCCAGCTGAGGGCATTTGGAGTCCAGCTCACAAGCTACAGGAGGGACCTCAAAAAGTGCCCCTGTCTGAGGTCGTTTGGGTACAGTTTTAGCAAGCTGCACCCCTTCACTTGCAACTTAACTGCAAAGCAGAGGAGTGAGCAAAGCAGCCTCCTGGCAGGAGTTTTGATAGCATGTGGCACCCTTTCAGCTCCTCTCCGGTCTGGATTTGCCTCCAGCTCAGTAAYCTTCAGGAGCAGGGTATGTGTGCGCATTCATACCTGCTCACTGTCCCTCTTGCAGAGTGTCCCGAAGCTGCCTGATTCCCCTGCAGCCCTGTGCTGACTGTACCCCTGCCTGCCTGTTCCTCAGATGCTGCAGGAAACTTCCTGTGCCCGGCCAGCGCGCTGTCCTTCAACGCCTTCAAGACAGTGATGGATATTGACACCATGGGCACCTTCAACACCTCCAAAGTGCTCTTTGAGAAATGCTTCCGGGTAAGTGGCCCCTGAGCCACAGGACTCGGGAGAAACTCCTGGTAAGCAGGGAGTTCAATTCAAACAAACCAGACTTCACTTCTGAGAAATTCAGTGAAATGTAGAAGCAGAAGAGCTCTTGCTTCTGGGAGCATGATGCACARTATCCTGCTGCCCAAGCTGTGCTGTTGGGCTCTGTATCACCTGCTGGGAGCCAACACTGCTTGATCCAGTCCCTTCCATTTCCAGGATAGCAGCCCCTGTGCAGGAAGTGGAGTTCTGGGCTCCAAATCTCCTGTGACCCTAGGCTTTGACTTTTGTGGCACCTTTCCATGCCATGCCCTGTATTGAGCAAAATTCCTGTAAGGGAAAGGATATCTGGGAAGAAGCTGCAATCTCCYGCTGCTTTTCCAGCTCYTTTCCTTTCCTTTGGCCCTTACTTGTTCCCATTTTCTCCTGCCTCTCTGGAAACTGGCCGTAAGCCAGCTTGGTTCAGTGAAGCCAGATGGGCAAGGCTGGTGGCAAGTTAGCAACTTGGAGGTGGCTGTGCCTGTGTGTCACCCTGCCTCTTAGCTCAGTTCCTTTGTCCCACTAGGCTCTTCTGTGTGATCCCTTGTGGTGTTCCCTGCCTTATGCTGTGTCATTTCCTTCCCCAGGACCGTGGTGGGGTCATCGTTAACATCACAGCAACCTTGAGCTACCGAGGGCAGGCCCTCCAGGTGCATGCTGGCACTGCCAAGGCTGCTATAGGTACCTAAAGGCTCCTTGCTGGGGTTCTGCAAGTTGTGTAAGGCTGGTAGGGGAGCTTTCTGTTCACAGATATTGTCGTGGGAATAAAACAGTAGGAGAGGCATGAACCGGGACCGGCTACTGTGCAGAGTTGCACATGCCTGGAATTTGTTTAAGGCTCTTCTCACCCCCAAGTTCTTCTTGCGTGGTTTGTTTACTCTTGGCCAGAGTCTCCCATTACTTTTTGAGCTCCCCTAGAGTTGGTGTAGTAATCTTGATCTGTTTCTCATTCCTGTTACAATCTCTTCCCAGATGCTATGACCCGTCACCTTGCTGTGGAGTGGGGACCCAACAATATCCGAGTGAACAGCCTGGCGCCAGGCCCTATCGCGGGCACCGAGGGCTTCCGACGGCTGGGTAAGGCATCCCGAGAGACTCTCTGGCCCTGTATTGGAAGTGGCTTGCCAGGATCTTTCTCAGAGTTCATAGTGGACCACCAGTGCCAGGCTGGTCAGTGCCAGGCATGGGGCACATGATGCAGACTGGGCCATTCCCACTGGGCCCAGGTGTTTTGTGGCTCAGCTATTAAGGCTTTCTGGAAGAGCAGGGAGCAACCACCTCTTCAGCTTCCAGGGCCTTTTTTGTTGTTCTGGAGTTCTTTTTGCTGTCTGTGATGTGTCCTGATGTAACTAGCTTCCTTGCCTGATAGTTTGGAAGTCTATCAGCAGAGCATCTGCTCCATCATAAAGGCTGGAAAGGCTCTGTGAGATCATGTCATGAACTCACTTTTGCAGCATCCAGGATGTATCCTGCTGTAGGATGTGATACATCCACTTTTATAATCCCTTTGTTCAAGATTTTGAGTTGTTCCCAGGACTGTTTCAGCATCTCACCTAGGGAACCTGCAACTTTCAGCCTCTTGTCCACACAAGCAGTGCTGACAGGTTGCAATGTGTAGCAGGCTTTCATGGTGGGCAGAGGGCCTCATGGTTCTGACTAATATTTCTTACTCCTCTGCTCAGGTGGGAAGTTTGCTGAGGAGGCAAGCTACTTTGAGATGATCCCCCTCCACCGTACAGGGAACAAGACGGAGATCGCGCACAGCGTGCTGTACCTGGCGAGTCCCCTCTCCTCCTACGTGACAGGAACCACCCTGGTTGTGGATGGTGGGAGCTGGCTGACCTCTGCCAACAATTTCTCTGCCTTGCTGGGTATTGCTTCATCCTCTGCTAAACTTTAGGTGACGTGCATTTCCCCCCCCGTGACACTAGAGCAGGGCTGGTGGCAGGAAACCCCTTGCCTCGCAGTGTAGGGCATGGCTGCCATAGGAAGGGGCATCACCTTGCTGCCTTGCTCAGGTGCCTGGTCAGGTTGTGCCTGTACCAAGCTCTGTCCCTTCTGCAGGCTGTCAGTCATGCAGGCACATGTGTCACAGCAAGCTTTGGGGATCCTGGGGGATTGAGGCTGGGTCTGAGCATCCACAGTGCATCCCTCCCTTGTGCCAGTCCCTGTACGAGTGGGTCTGCACAGTGGGGCCTAGGCTGAGGTACCAGATGGGCAGCACAAGGGTGAGCTGTGATCCCTGCAAAGGCCTCGCATGAACCCTCGCAGAGGTGGTAAGACCCCTGCGCAGTGTGGGCAAAATAGCTACGTCCAAGGAAGTGCTGCCTGGATGAATGAGGGGAATGAGAGCAGCATGAGGGCTCCAGGAGGCACTGGGTGGTCTGCTGGCACCTGCTGGGCATGTACACACGTCTGTGGGAGAAGGGACAGGGGTTGAGTGTTAGCATTTCTGCACAAGAGCAGCCAGTCCAGGTCTTGAATTGGATCTCAAACCTTCCTCTGCTTTTGGGAAGGTGGAGCAGGGCCACCCATCATCCAATGTTCTCTTGCCAGCAACTTCCTGGGCAGAGTCCTGCTTTATTTCACCTACAAGGCAGGTGCCCCTCTTTGGAACCAGCTCAGGCCTTTGTTGTTCGCACTGTGGAGCAAGGGCTGCTGACTGCTGCTACCTGCTGCTCCTCCACCTGCTCAGTGAGGGCTCAGCCAGGTCCTTTGTTTCCAGGCAAGGGTTGGATCGTGGTGGCTGTAGCAGTAGGCAAGATGGGAAGCCTGCAGGTTAACAGTCCCTAGGGGGATAACTTGGGGAGGGYAGGAGAGTCTTTTAGGGGGCTTTGCAGCCAAACCCCTGCTTGGCACGGTATCTCTTGCCACTTCTGCTGGAGGATACCTGCCTGGACACCTGACTGCCTTTTGAAATGATGCAGTGCCCTTCTGCATCCACCAGCAGGATTGGGTACAGGAAGCCTCACAGTTTCTGCCTCCCCTTTCTTCTTTGCTTGAATTCCCACGGCATATGTCATGATTGCACAGCATGCAGGGCTTGTTTGGGCCATATATCCCTGCGGAGGTGGGAAGAGCTGGCACTTGTTTGCTAGGCTTTGTGGGTTTTTTGAAAGGRAGGGCCCCTTTCGCTCCCTGTGTCCCCTGTGTAGTTCTGTGGCTTGGCAGGCTCCTCAGGGCAGGCCTGGGTGTTTGATCTTTCTGCTGTCTTGCAGATGTCTGGGCTGCAGGAGCAAACACGAATCAATGACGGACAGCCTGGGATTGACTGATGGACAGGAGTATGACTGAATGCTACCGCTCTGGGACGTCTTGAAGTCGCCTACAGTCGGAGCTGTCACCTTTCTGACAAGTGACTGGTGATGGTGACACTGCTGATCCTGTGTGAGCCTGAGGGAGGGAGCAGCAGGGATGCTGGGTGGGGGGCAAGCCCACCCCAATTCTGTGCCATTGTTTCCTTCCAAGTACAGTTGATACAGTTGAGACCACAAGGATAGCAAGGAGTGTGCAGGCTGTGACAGGCACTGTCCAGTTTGTGTCCCCCTTCAAGCTGTTTTCCTGGCCTTTCTCAGCTCTCTAGCAAGATTTCCATCCCCTTCCCRGTCTCTGTCCTGTGTCAGAGCACTGCCTGTGCTATCCAGCAGCACCCCCTCTTTGGGAGGGGACATGCTTCAGCCCTTTCTGGGTTGAGCAAAGCCRTGTAATTCCTCATGTCACTGCTAACTGCCACGTTATCCTTCTGTGGGGATGAGGTTAGCCTAGTGCTCAGAGCATCTCTTGCTGCATCACAGGCACTGGCGGCTCTCTGAGGGCAGGCAGGGACCAAGACACTGCCTGCTCCCTGGTGAGAGCAGAAGTGGCTTTGTAACCTGCTGTGATGCTAGGCCAGGAGCAGGTTCCTCCGTGAGGCAGGGATCTCCTGGGGTTGGCTGTTATCCCAGGAACGGGGATGGGATGTGTAGGCCAGTGCCAACCAGAGCACGTGCCGCTGTGCGGACTGTAGCTCTGTCTGTGAGAGCCTGAAACGTCCAGCTTGTTGCCAGCCTGATCTGTCTGTCATGCTAGTCCAATGCTGTCCACTTTCTTAATGCACTACAGATGAGGGTAAATCAAGCACACGCTGAGGTCTAGCTGAAATTCAGGCCTTTCTGAATTGGTCGCTGAGCTCACAAGCTGCAGGGGACCGCAGCAGTTCTGCACTGGGCTGCTGGCAGCAAACCGGTCCCCTGGGCTGGAGCCTCGCAGGGCACRTGCTCGGCGGGCGCCTGTGGCTCCGCTCTGCAGTGTTCCGTGTCCTGCTGCTAACAATCCTTAAGCTTCTCTAGATTTCTGTGAAGTCTGTTGAAGAAAATTGCATTTCCTACTTGATTGTAGACTTGACAAGTTTTGTTCCTTCCCCCAGGCCATGAATAAAGAACTTCCACTCTCAACTTTGGCACTTCTCATCTGCTCACTTGATTAGAGGGTAGATCCTTCAGCCCTTGCTCTGCCCTTAATGGCCATGAGCTTAGGAAAGGTTGCTGGCTTCCCTTTCTCACTTCTGAGCCTCTGATGGCAACAGCAAGAGGGTTAAAAGACCGAGACGCATCTTAGGTTGGAATTGTGTGAGTTGAGTCCTGYGGGAGGATGGGATCAGCTGCTCCTGGGACTGATCCCAGAGAGGGTGTGTGGACTATGGCCAAGATACGTCATCCAGGAGGTCCCCTAGCCTTGCTGCACTGTCAATCCTTGTGTCCCCCCTGCAGTTCATTGTCTTGGCTCGATCTCTGCTCTTCCCAGGTAATTGTGGATGAGCATTTCCTCTTGGGGAGGTGCTTGGRTGCTGCTCTTTGGGTGCTGCTCTTTGCTCCTGGCTGCTCGGGGAGCCAGGGGTGGCTGGAGCCTGCGGTAGCCCTTGGATGTACATGTGAGGGGCACGGTGCCTTCAGTGGGACTGGGCTACCCTGAGCAGCGTGGGGCTGGGACTGTGCGGTGGCTGCTGGGCTAGGCCACCAGTAACGGGAGCTGGGCCAGGGCGGGAGGCCAGGGGGGCACAGGTCAGGTTGTGCGTGGGGAGACCCATGGACATGAGGRGTCAGGGGATGCTGGTGGGGCGCACAGGGCCTAGGGAGGCCCATGGGTGGCACAGGGCAGGTGTCAGGGAGAGGCTGGCAGGACACCCGCGGGGGCCTGGGGGACACCCGTGTCTCGGGGGAACCTGGAGGGCACCCGTGTCCCGGGGGCTCCGTGGGATGCCCGGGTCCGGGGGGGGTTTTCCGTGGGGTGCGGCCCCCCCTTCCCGCGGATCCTCGCGCTCCCGGCGGGCGCCACGTGCTCCGCGCTGGGCCCTTTAACGGCTCCCGGCGGCGGGAGGGGCGGGGCCACGCTGGAAGGCGAGTGACGTCACCGCCCCCGCTACTGCGGCGGCTACTGGCGCGAGCGCCGCGGCGGCCCCGGGCGCGGCCGGAGGGAGCGGGGCCGGCGGGACGCG